>CABHPR010155992.1:42682-86895 GCA_902168415.1 Peromyscus melanophrys
CTAGTTTCTGGTCCTCACGCCTTATATACCTTTCTGCTTTCTACCACTACTCCCTGGGATTAAAGCCTCGCTTTCTGGGATTAAAGGCGTGTGTCACCATGCCTGGCTCTTTCTAATGTGGCCTTGAACTCACAGAGATCCAGAGGGATTTCTGTCTCTGGAATGCTAGGATTAAAGGCGTGTGCTACCACTGCCTAACCTCTGTTTAATATTGTGGCTGTTCCGTCTCTAACCCCAGATAAGTTTATTAAGGTACACAATATTTTGGGGAACACAATACCACCACATCAAACTATGGCAGTATTGATAGAACTACATGGAGAATGACCTGTCCACAATTATAGTTAAAGGATTTAATACCTATCTCACATATAAAAAGAACTTTATTAAATAAATAAAGGGTGTTTATAGGTGACCTACACTGAACATCGTTCTTTTTTTTTTAATACTTTTTTAAACTTTATTTTATATGCATTGGTGTGAAGGTGTCAAATCCCCTGGAACTAGAATTACAGACAGTTGTGAGCTGCCATGTGGGTGCTGGGAATTGAACCCGGGTCCCCTGGAAGAGCAGCCAGTGCTCTTAACCGCTGAGCCATCTCTCCAGCCCGTGAACATCGTTCTTAATGATAAAAGACTATTTACTTTCAGGGGAGGAAAAGCAAAGATACTGCTCTCACTATCTCTACTAAACACTGTGTTGTTGGTCTTAATGTATTAGGGTAAAGAAAAGAATGCTGACACTTGTGTGGGTGTGTATGCAGGTGCCTGTGGAGGTCAGAAGAGAGTGCTGGGTACGCTGAAGCTGTAGTTAGAGGTGGCTGTGCACCACCTGATGTGACTGCAAGTCCAACATGGGTGCTCTGGAAGAGCGGTGATCGCTCTTAACCACTGAACCATTTCTTTAGCCCCAGAAATACAAATTTGAAAGGATGAAACAGATATATTTATTGACCTCTGACATGATTATTTTGGCAGGAAATTCTAAAGAATTTAAGAAAATTATATAAAGTTTATTTTATTAAGTGTCCTAGGTTAAAAGTCAGATATAAAACTCTTAACCATATTTGTATATATTAGCAATAAAAAATTAAAGAAAATTTAAAAGAAAAATATCATTTATAATACTGTAAAATACCATGAAGTACTTTAAAGAACTCTGCATTGATAAAATATAGAGTACCTTAATAAGTGGAGGGGGTACCATATCATTAAGTGTTCTATATTGTTGATAGGACATATCTTAGGTTTGCAGATAGCTCAGTGGTTTAGCACTTGTCCAGATTGTGGAAAACTTAGATTTGGTCCCCAGGACTAGAATAAATAAACAAGGAGATCACAAATGAATCTGTTAATTCAATGTAATACCAAACATAATCCAAATTAAATTAGAAGATAGGTTGATCAGCTGATTACAAAATTTTGGTGGAAGCGACCCGGAGAGGTGGCTGTGAGGCGAGGCGGTCGGCCCGCGGCGGCAGAGGTGGCGGGTTCGAGTCCCGCAACCGCCAGATGCGCGAGTCATGATGACGTCATCATGCTCGTGGGGGGAAAAAATTTTTTTGGTAGAATATAGCCATTTTTAAAATATTAATTTTGCTAATCCATGATCATGGGAGGACTTTCTGTCTGCTAGAATCCTTATCTCTTGTGCGTTTTAAAGATTTCGTTGTAAAGGTCTTTGGCCTCTTAGATTTACTCCCAGGTGTTTTGTCTTTTCCTGATGCTTCTGTAAATGGGGTGCTCTCCTGGTCCTTCTCTCAGCGTGCTCACTCTATAGAACACTGACTCTGCATGGTGGCTTTGTGTGTGGCTGCTTCAGTGAAAGTATTCAATCGGTTGAAGTGTGTTTGATGGGACTCCTAAGGTCTTTTCCGTATAGGACCATGGTGTCCAACAGTGTGGATAGTTTGACTTCCTTTCTGTTTGCTCTTTTTTATTCCGTGTCTTGCTGTACTGCTGTAGCTAGGACATCAAGTCTAGGTGAGTAACAGCAGAGAAGGTAGACGTGCTGGCTTCAGTCCAGATTTTAGATGAGAGGGTTTCAGTTTTTCCCTGCTTAGTATAATGTTGGCTATAGGTTTGTTGAACATAGCATTTACTATGTTGAGATATGTGCTTGTATTCTAATTTCTTCAAGGGCTTTTATCATGAAGAGATGTTAAACTTTGTCAGAAACCTTTTCTGCGTCTATTGAAGTGATGCAATGAATTGTGTCCCAGAGACCATTTAGGTCCTGCATTGCTTGATTTATTAATTTGATTTGTATGTGCCAGACTGTCCATACATCCCTTGAGTGAAACCAACCTGATCATGTTATCTGATTTTTTTAAATTTTTTTTTTTTTTTTTTGTGTGTGTGTGTGTGTGTGTGTGTGTGTGTGTGTGTGTGTAAGTGTAAGGGGATGCTTTAAGTGTACAGGTGCCTGTGGAGACCAGAAGAGGGTGTTGAAACCTCTGGAACTGGAGTGACAAGCATTTAGTTGTTAGTAACCCAACATGGATGATGGAACTCAGGTCCTGGAAAAGAGCAGCAAGCTACTCTTAATTGCTTAGCCATCTCTCCAGCTACTTGTCTAATGTTTTTAAAGTGAGAGCAGTTGAGGAATACACCTCTGGTCTTCAAAGGAATGTGAACATATGTGTACACAAGCAAACATCTATAAACATATATACAAAAGATTTTTATTAAAAACTGGAAATAACTCAGTGATCCTCATCTGAAAATTGAATAAAGAAATTTTGGTATATCCATATAGTAAGAGACAGTACAACAGTAGAAAAGAGGAAAAAATTATTGATTCATTTAATATATTAGTAAAACATAAGAATATGCTCAGAAAAATATACATAAAAAGATTACATATTGTGTAATTACATTTAGAGCATGCAACACTAAATTTGGTGAAAAAAAGCAAAACAATTTTGTCTTGTAAGGAGGGATCCTTCTAAAGTGATAGAAATACTCTTATCATGTTGATAAGTTACATGGATATATGTTATTCTAAAAAATAGACCACATATCTCTTATAATCAGTGCATTAGAAACTGTATATAGATTATACCTCAGTTCTAAAAGGTTACGTTATCTTTGATAATCACTGAAAATTTGAAATTACATTATAATTTATAATACCGTTATTAATTGCTTTAAACTTTAACTTAATGGACTTTTAGTTTTAAATTGACTCTGCATTGCTTTGTTGTAGAATATTTTGTTTTAATTCACACTTTATTCATTTCCTGTGTGAATATAAGGATTTTGATTAATGACATGTAAGCTAAAGGAACACATGAACAGAGTATAACTCAGAAACACTGAATTTTATTTCCAGGTCTCCTATTTTTGGTTGTTATTTTCCACTCTTGTTATCAAACACAGTTGAACTCTTCTTGCAAAACAAAAACAAAATAGTATATACCTGACATAACACTTTTCTTCTTATGTAAGCTCTCCTTAATATTGCATTTATTTGACCACAGCTTTTGTAAGCCTAGAAAAAAGACTGTGTGAGAAAACAGGAGTATCCAAGATCTCCGGCCATACTTAACATTTCATTCCATCTTAGCTTTTTTTCTTTTCTTGCCATTTTCTAGCTCACTAGTAGTAATATTAGTTTACTGCTGAATTAATAAAGGCTTCCTTAAGTTTTGTACAACATGAACTATTTCAATCATTTCTGCCCTTAATATAAACTATGATGCTAATTTTTAAATGTACTATAAATATCTAAAATAAACTAGTAGATCAAGATAAGTATAATAGTAAATTTGAATTAAAGATGGGCTAGAGAGATAACTCAACAGTTCAGAGTATATACTGTTCTTTCAGAGGATCTGAGTTTGGTTCTCAGCACCCATATTAGGTGGATCACAACCACCTGTAACTTCAACTCCAGGGGATCTGAAGCCTCTGGCCTTTGCAGATTCCTGTACTCAAATGCACAAACACACACACACTCATTTAAAAATAGCATATTTAGGGATTAGGGAGATGGCTTAGCAATTAAGAACACTGGCTGCTCTTCAGAGACCCTGGATTCAATTCCCAGCATCTACATGGCAGTTCACAACTGTTGATAACTCCAGTTCCAGGGGATCCTCTACCCTCTTCTGTCCTCAGCAGGCACTGCATGCACATGCTGTACACACCTTCATGAGATAAAACATTCATACACGGAATCTGTTTTTCATCTTAAAAAAATTTTTAATTACAGAGAGGTGTTAAATTTGGCAATTTTTGATCGTAGAAGATGGTCAAGTTTTTTCATGTTAGTAGCAGTTCAAACCTGTGTATTACTCAGTCTTTTCTGGTGTTATTGCAACCTACTTTAAGTAAATTTGAGGCCCAGTGTGGTGACTGACATCTCTAGTCTTAGCACTTAACAGGTGATGGAAAGTGAGATCAGGAGTTCAAGGCCAACCTGGGGTGTAACAAATTGCTAAACGGTCTTATTAATAGAAAACCCGGAGCCAGATGTTGGGATGAAAGCTGAAAGATCAGAGAAACAGAACAAGCCACAGCCAACCTCACCTTACCAACTCCTCAGCTTCCAGAAATACTTCCTGTATACTCGGGCCTTATATACCTTTCTGTGCCCTGCCATCTTATTTCCTCACTCCACCCAGCTCTGTCACTTCCTGTCTGTCTATAGAGACCTCCAGACCTCTGTGGTTAACAAGTGCTGGGATTAAAGGTGTTTCTCACCATGCCTGGCTCTGTTCCCAGTGTGGCCTTGAACTCACAGAGATCCAGATGAATCTCTGCCTCCCTAATGCTAGGATTAAAGGAGTGTGCTACTACTGCCTGACCTCTGTGTTTAATATAGTGGCTGACTTTGTCCTCTGATCCTCCAGGCAAGCTTCATTTGTTAGAACAGAAATAGAACATCACCACACCGGGTCTTCTTTTACAGTTTATTTGTATGTGTAAGAGCGTTTATGTGTGTTGTGGGGGTGGGAGTCCTGAAGCTGGAGTTAGAGAAGAGTGTGCACTGTGCAAACTTGGGTTCTCTGGAAGAACAAGAAGTCCTTTTAACCACCGAACCATCTCTCTAGCCCCTAAATCTGTATTTCAAAAAGCCTTTGATCACAGTAATGGTAATCACACATTTATCACATTTTAAAATAATCTGTCATATTCACCAGACCAATACAGACCCAAAGTAATTGAGAAATATAAAAATCTTGGTGATTTTTTTTCCCATTAAAATATTTTAAATAATTTTAGGTGAAAAAAAATTATGAAGCTCTCAAACAGAGACAAGATGAGGAAACGATGGTGCAGAGCTCCCCTCCTGTCTCTGGGGAAGATAATAAATGGGAGCGAGAAAGTCAAGAAACGACCAGAGAACTCCTGAAAGTTAAAGACAGGTTAATCGAAGTAGAAAGAAATGTAAGTATTTGAAAAATTTTAGTAGGAACAAAATTCTTCAGAAATAATGAGTTGTTGGATATATTTATCTTTTATTAATTTATTTTGTACTTTCTTGTCTAGCTCATCATATAAAAAATATCTCAATTTAGTATGCTTTGCTCCTTACCCTCTTGTAAGTCCGCCACAAGCTTAATCAACACTCTGTATCATGTAGACTGTGCTATCAATTTCTTCTGCCAGTCTAAGGTGTGGCCCCAGGATTATCCTCAGCCTCTGTGTGCCTTTCAGGCTGACTTGGGAAAAGACTTCCTTCCTTGGTTGTTTTCTACCAGGGAACTCCTTCAGTAGTAGTCACGGTTTAAGCTGTCTCCTTTGAAATCAATACTGATTTTCATAAAATGGAGTCTTGTACTCAGGCCACCTTTGATGTCCCAGTGAAGAGCACAAGACTTCTCTTTAATGGTTCTAATCTCTTTAATAATTACAGCTGCTGTCTTGTACTTTATAACCTCTCCTTGTTGACAGCCATTTTTGGATCTTTGCTTTCCTTGTTTGTCCTTCTGGCTGTGGGCAGAGTAAAAATAGCGAGCAGGAACTGTAAGCATTACAGCTGGGATGGAAAGGTATCCTGGCAGCTAGGAGCCAACGAATACCACAAAGTCATATGAGATTTATTGGGAGGGAAAAAAACAGGAGGGTGGCTGCCTTTGCTTGGGTGAGAAACAGCAGCAAACTGAACAGAATACAGGATTTATATAGAGTTTCTTGGGAAGGGAGTGGAACTTTTCAGTGTGGAGCTTTCCACAGTGGAGATGGGTGGGATTTCATGTCCAAGAGAGTGGGCTTTTTACTCTGTGGGGTGGGGGCAGAGTCCAGCAGCTAGAGTGTTCTGTGGGTGGAACCCGGCAGTTAGAGGTCCTTGGGGAAGGACTTACAGTAACCATGACATGGTGCGAATGCTATCCTGTTTTGAGATTTCCTCCCCCAAAGCAATTTGTCCATGACTTTTGAATTCAGTGTCTTAGTACATGGGACGAATATAACCAGATTGTTTGCCACAATACAATGTGAATGACTTCTAAGTTCTCCATAGAGTTTTCCCACTGTCTGTGTTCCTCTTCTGCTCTCTAAGCCCCACCAGATTAGCCCTTGCTTATATTATTCTAGTGCTTTTCTAGCCCAAAGTTCCAAACTCTTCCCTATTGTTCCTGGATTCTGCTTCCAAAGGCCTGAGGACCCTATGGCCAAGTTATCACAACAGCAGCCCCACTTTGTAACAATATTCCCTACTAGTTACAAAGACACTTGTCAGAAGCAACTTAAAGAAGGAAAGACAGGTTCACAGTTTGAGGGTGGAGTTGATCAAGGCAGCGAAATCATGGCGGCAGGAGCCTGAGGCACTGCTCATATTGCATCTGCAGTCAGGAAACATGGAGATACTGCTCCGCTCACCTTTTCATTTCTGTTCAGTCCTGTACTCCAATCCCTGTGATGGTGCTACACACACCAGTTAACCCAGTTCCCTCACAGACATACCCAGGTTTGTTTCCTAGATAGTCTAGATCCTGTCAGGTTGACATTCATTTTTAACCATCACATCATTTAAGGACTGGCTTGGCTACATGGTGAGTTCAAGACCAGCCTAGACTATATGATACCCTGTGTGGCCAGGCAGTGGTGGTGCACACCTTTAATCCCAGTACTAGGAAGGCAGAGACAGGAGGGTCTCTGTGAGTTCAAGACTAGCCTGAACTCACTACAGAGTGAGTTCCGGGACAGGCTCCAGCGCTACAGAGAAACCCTGTCTCAAAAAACAAAAATAAAATAAAACAACGTGTGTGTGTGTGTGTGTGTGTGTGTGTGTAGGTGTGTAGGTGTGTGTGTGTGTGTAGGTGTGTGTGTGTAGGTGTGTGTGTGTGTGTATTTGAACAAGATGGTTTTTTTCCATCCTCTCAACAGATGATTTAAAAAGAGAACAGTATAATTATCTGCTTCAGCTTCTGTGTGTTTACTTGTTGCTATTTTAGTTGTTGTTTGAGACAGGTTCTCCATATGTAGCTCAGACTCACAGTCTTGCTCACCTGTCTCCCAGTTTCTGATGATTCAGGCTGTTATTACAGCCACATCTACACCTTGCTTCCTCAGTCTTGATTTTATGGGGTCAAATCACAACCTCCATTTTACACAATGATATGTTGTTTATATTTATAAAAGTGAAGTTTTCTTTGTCTTCTCTTGAAGATACAGCAGAACTATTGTGATTCATTGTATCATTTTTCTATGTAGTCAGTACTACATAGTAAGTAGTTAGCCTAATTAGGGTTTTTTTGTATATTAAAGTTTTATTTCTGTTATATGGTAGATTCTTTGGTTATGCTTTTTAGTACAAATTTAGATTTTATGAAATGTAATTTATAAGTAATTAATCTTAAATGTATATAATATCCATGCCTACCATTTTAATGTCCACAACTAATATAGTAATTCACGTGTTTAGCCATAAGAAGAAAATATGGCTATATATGCTGGAAAAATTGAAAATGATATAATTTTTTGGATATACTTCAGAAGTTCTTACAGTTGAATTATAGTTTTAGTGAGAGTTTTATATCTTAGAAAAAGGAAAACAAAACGTAATGCCTGGCAGGTCATTATGAACTGTATTTTTCTAATAGATGGCTCAAATTATTTGTGTAAATCTGCTTTCTTCCAAGTATGTTTGTTTTGAATGTACATATTTTTCCTTCTAACCCAGGATCACCACTTACCCATGTATGCATGGAAAAGGTACACCTATTTAATTGGATACAGTCTAGGCACGTATTCTACCACTAACCTACACCCTCAGCACTAGAAGAAAATATTTTATTTTAGGACATCATAAAGCAGGCACAATAGTATTTTAAGTTTACAGCAATATTGCATCCTTTTTTATGCATTAAATATTTACAACTTGTGATTAAGGGGGAAGGTTTTTCTTTTTTTAAGATTGTTCAAGCTCATTTTATTAAATACATTATCTGTTAAAGAAACTGTCTTGTGTTTATTTTTAATGAGTGTGGTGTCTTCCTCTTGTTTGAAGAATGCTACGCTGCAGGCAGAGAAGCAAGCACTGAAGACTCAACTGAAGCAGCTTGAGACGCAGAACAGTAACTTGCAGGCTCAGATTCTTGCACTTCAGAGGCAGACAGTGTCATTGCAGGAGCAGAATACCACTCTTCAAACACAGAATGCCAAACTTCAGGTTGTACCAAACATTTTAATTATATAGTAAGGAAACCTAGATATGTAAACACTGTTCCTTAGTGAATTTAATAATGGAAGGTAGATGGAGATATTTTTGTTTGCTTCTATGTCAAAGTCTATATAAATTACTAAATTCACCCGTAGTATAAGTGAAGATGATCTTTCTGTCCTTTCAACAAGTTGACTCTAATCACTTAGGTGCAGACCCCTTACTTCAGAGTATGATTGCAGTACAGTATTCTTTATGTCACTGTTAAAACATTCTTAGAAGGTTAGTTTTTGAAATGTATACAACATAGGAATTTTGTCTTTAGATTTCATTTAAAGGATATATTTAATATAATCCAAAGGATCCATCTTCAGCTTAACAGTACCAGTGCCAGTTCACACAGAACAGTCCAGATTGGAGAAAGGAAAATGGTTCTAAGTGATGAAGTAAATGCTAATTTAGACACTACAGAGGCTTTCCAAAAATAGTTCAAACAAGTAACCTTAATTCTTTGGGAAGCTATAATCCAGATTACTCTATTAGAATATGAATATATCTGCAGTGATGTAATTAGAGCTTATTTAAGTTAACATTGTAACTTTTTGTTAAAAAGAGCAAGTGGGTTTAAGGAGATAGCTAGCTCAGGCAGTAAAGCACTCCCAATCGGGAGGACCTGGGTTCAGTCAGGTCACAAAAAACAGTCATGGTAGCAAATGCTTACCATTCCAGCACTGGGGAGGCACCGGCAGGTGGATCCCTGCAGCTCACTTAGTAGCCAGCCTTGCCTAAAGGTAAGTCCTAGGTTAGGAAGAGACCTTGTCCTTAAAAAAAAAAAATAGGACTAACAAGATGGCTCAGCAGATAAGGGTGCTGGCTGTTAAGCCTGAGGCCTGGGGTTCTGTCCCTGCAGTCTGTATGGTAGAGGCGTGGAACTCACTCCAGCAGGTGTCCTCTCGCTTCCACGTGCATGCCACTGCACACATAAACTTCTTGTTCTCACTATCACTCGCTCACTTAGTATTTGAACTCCCACAGATCTGCCTACCTCCTCTTTCTAGATGCTGGGATTAAAGGCGTGTATCACCATGCCTGGCAGCTCTTTCTTGCACCATTAATAATCGTACATTCTTACAGGTTGAAAATTCCACCCTTAATTCACAAAGTACTTCACTTATGAACCAGAATGCACAGCTTCTAATCCAACAGTCTTCCTTAGAAAATGAAAATGAATCTATAATCAAAGAACGAGAAGACTTGAAATCTCTTTATGATTCTCTGATAAAAGATCATGAAAAGCTGGAACTTCTTCATGAACGGCAGGCTTCAGACTATGAATCTCTCATCTCTAAACATGGAACCCTAAAGTCTGCCCACAAGAATCTTGAGGTGGAACATAAAGACCTTGAAGACCGGTAATTTATATTTTATTGTGTTTTTTAAAACAAATTTTTTGGGTAGTATAATAAATTTTATACATTAAACCTATCTCAGATAATTTATGAGGTGAATTTATATAAATTTACATATGTTTTGTGTGATATTTGTTAAATTAATCATTTCCTTTTTAAAAATAATTTCTTTGGTAGAACTGTTTAAAGCCAAATATCTAACTTTCTCTTCCCCTCCCCAGTTACAATCAGTTATTAAAACAGAAAGGACAGTTGGAAGATTTAGAAAAAATGATCAAAATGGAACAAGAAAAAATGCTGCTTGAAAGCAAAAACCATGAGATGGTAGCTGCAGAATACAAGAAACTTTGTGGTGAAAATGATAGGTAATGATACTATTTATGTATTTTACTTTTTATCCCTTATCTCTGGAGGGAGGGAGGGAGGGAGGGAGGGAGGGAGGGAGAGAGAGAGAGAGAGAGAGAGAGAGAGAGAGAGAGAGAGAGAGAGAGAGAGAGAGAGATAGTGTGTGGTGTGTGTGTGTGTGTGTGTTTATAATAGCACCCAAAATTTGGACTTACCATGGACTTTTTATGTTATTTTGAGCAGCAGACACTTTATTAACTACGCCATCTTCCCAGCCCATTTTACATGTTTGTATGCATGTTCGTATGTGTACAGGTGCACATGTACACAACTCAACTTTATAATTATCTTGCCCTCTTCCTTTCTTTCTGAAAGGTCCTAATCTCTAGAACCATCTTCATCTTGATACTCAAATTCTGAATTTAGTCTCCTATACTTATTATAGCTAGATATTCTGTTGTGAAGATGTTGAGCTTAAGTAAGCACAGTACAAAGTTAAAGTAGACTGTAGCTTATAGAGGATGGTGTATGGATAGCACAAGCACTTGAAGACTATATTGTGACAAGTTATAACAGAGAGAGGAAGGGTTTTTTTATTACATAACCAAACTTCAGAGAAGTGTAAAGTCTCATCTTGTAGCTGACCATTGCTGGTATTTTAAAAATAACTGGAATAGTTTGTGGACATTAGTTGGGCTTTCTAGGCATCAAACTATGCATTTCTGTGGAGCCTCCAGAAGAACACCTTAGTCAAAATGAAAAAGAAATCTGATACCATGAGTTTGACCAAAAGAATGCCCCAGGCTTGGGATGAGTGATCTCAAGTAAAGTGTTTTCTGTGTCTCAAGCCTGTTCTTGTCCAGCATGTATTTGTTAATGTCTGTGTTCTATGAAAAGAAAGGCTTTATTAAGTAAAACTTGAAAGGGCGCGTGCGCGCGCGCGCACGCGCGCACACACACACACACACCCCTTATCTTAGGACTGATAATTCTAAATAGCCTGTTTAGTCACGGATAATCCCAAAGAAAGTTTCTTTCTTAGACTATGTTATTTTGCCCTCTGTTGTTCACTGGATTTCATTTGGCACTATTGTTTTAAAGGACAATATAAAAAAAATTCAGAATTTACTTTAGCACTCATTTTTAAGAGGTTTTGGGGGTGTGTATGTATGTATTTGTTTACATGTTTGTGGATTTGTGAGAGCATAGAAGTAAGAGGTTAGCATCCAATGTCTTTGACTCCATTTCACCCTTTTTTCCATTTTCATGTGTGGTGTGATGTTGTAGATGAATGTTTGCATGAGTGGGGCATGTGGGGTGCATGTGGAGGTACAAGATGGAGGTGGAAAATATTCTTTAACACTCTTCCACCTAATTCATTCTTGACAGGATCTCTCAAGTCAAATCAGAGCTCACAGATGTGGCTAGTCTCACTATTCTGTTTGCCTTGGGGATCTCCTGCTTCCAGTTTCCAAGACCAAAATTACACTGGGCTACCTGGACCATTTTGCACTTCTGTGTGTTCTGGGGATCCCAAGAAAGGTCCTGGGCTTGCATTTCAAGCACTTTAGCCACTGAGCCGCCTTCTTAGCTCATCTACTTTATTTATTTTAAACTTTTAAATTTTATTTTATGTGTATTGGTGTTTTGCTCATGTGCATGTCTGCACCATGTGCATGCCTGGTGCCCTTGGAGGTCAGAAGAGGATATTGGATCACCTGGAACTGGGCCTATATACGGCTGTAAACAGCCCTGTGGGTGCTGAGAATCAAACCAGGTCCTGTGTAGGAACAGCAAGCACTACTAACTGCTGATCTGTCTCTCCTGAGTGCCACCGTAGTTCTTTGAGACAGGTTCTTTGACTGAACCTAGAGCTCATTGAGTGGCTGGCTTTAATGACAGCCGTCTCACTCATTTTATATCTCTGATAAACCAGACTCCCTACATAGGTGTTGATATATACTAGGTAACTGTATGAGTGATAATGCTTTTGTTCATAGAGTTCACGTCTTTATAGTATATTTGCCAGCTATATGAGGGGTTTCACCATTTTTTCATCATGTCTTGATTTTTTAAAAATATTTCATTGCTTAGATTTTTGTAAGCTGACTTGAATTCTTTGATGAATGAATTGAGTGAACTCTTAGGTATTCTGGACAAAGACCACCTAGGCAAAACTGTGCTTTGTTCTCTGTGCCCCTTTTGTGGAATCCAATCTTTTTATTTATTTAATTTTTTTTTTTTTTTTGGTTTTTTCGAGACAGGGTTTCTCCGTGTAGCTTTGCGCCTTTCCTGGAGCTCACTCTGTAGCCCTGGCCTCGAACTCACAGAGATCCGCCTGCCTCTGCCTCCCAAGTACTGGGATTAAAGGCGTGCGCCACCAACGCCCGGCATGTGGAATCCAATCTTGATGTAACATAAACTTGGCAGGTTACATCCAGTTTAGTGGAACAAATCCAGCTATCTATCTGTGTCATGCATGATAGCCCCCAAACTAAAAAAAAAGTAAAATCTTCTGAAGAGTTAGTAGGATGGGGGAGTATAACTCTACAGGGAATGCTTACGGCCTACAATGTCTTATTCGTTTACTTTTTTGTTTTAAAACAATGTGTCAGTCTCTGTCCTTAGAGATCAATAAAACTTTGTTTTGAAGGTAAATTGTGAGAAGAAAGACAAATAGCTATAGCTTGATTTTCATAATGTGGTAAGTGGGGATTACATAAAAATTAACAATTTGCCACAATTACAGAAAGCTACATATCTGTAATTTGTTTGCTGCCTGTATTTCTCAATTTTCAACCAGCATATTGGTTTAGTATTTAATACTGGATTGACTGATTAGCTTAACCTGATCTTTGTTCATGTTTAATTTAGAATCTGAAATTTCCATGAAATCATAACCAAGTTGGTCATTTTTCCTTTTCATACTAATTTTTGGAGAAAAACTGATTATTGATCAATTAATAACTGGCAAAAAATTTACATTTTCTAAATATGTCTGAATGATATTAACAGCATTTTCACATTGTGAAAACTATTGAAATATTTCTATTATGATTTCTAATTGTAGGTTAAATCATACATATTGTCAACTTTTAAAAGAAACTGAAATTTTACAAACTGACCATAAAAATTTAAAAAGTCTTTTAAATAATTCTAAATTGGAACAAACAAGATTAGAAGCTGAATTTTCAAAGCTAAAGGAGCAGTATCAGCAGCTGGATATCACATCTACCAAGCTAAATAACCAGTGTGAGGTGAGCGCCAACAGACTCAATCATTGTCTCTTCTTTGAGGTGTCATGGCATGCCTAAAAAGTAATAAGTCGTGTTACAATGACAGTCTTGGTATAGACTTACTGGTGTGTGTAAAAGGATTGATCACACATACTTAAAATTCACAAGTAATTAAGAAAAACTGTATTTATTTCATCCCCTTTCATTAATTGTTTAAACTTAAATGTCCAGATGCTTTCAAATTGTCACATTTTGTGGTTGTTTATTGAAAAATGTTTTTGTACTTGTAGGATGAAATTATAAACCAGTAGGATGGAAAATTAGTTTGTAATCATGTACACTTAAATACCCAACAGAGCTCAGAAAGTTCAAAGTGTTCATTCTACCTGTTATTTGAGTCTTAAAAATATTTATATAGTTAGGATTCTTCTAGAATGGTAGAGTGAGGAACAGTCCTTAATAAACAGCAAAACAGTTAGATAATACTGGAGGGGGTGGGGAGCCACATTTTAGGACTCCAGAACTCAAAAGAGTGGCATACCAAAAAAAAAAAAAACAAAGTACACTTTTGTTCAGTAGTGTGCTACATTTGTACCTTGTGGCTTCTCTGCTCTGTTCTCTTCCCCTTCCCTGGTTGATACTGACTTGATTTGGAGCAGAGAAGTCATTGCAAGAGGGTGGAGAAAGAAAAGAGAAGTGCAGTTTTTCTTTTAGTTTTTTATTATTTTATGTATATAGGAGTTTTACCTTCTTTATGTATAGTGCCTGCAAAGGCCAGAAGACATCAAATTCCCTAGAATTAGAGTTACAGACAGTTGTGAGCTACCAACTGGAAGCTGGGAATCAAACCTGGACTCTCTGGAAGAGCAGTCAGTGCTCTTCACTGTGGAGCCATCTCTTTAGCCCCCATGTTTCCACAAATGTTCCACATAATTTAGCAAACATGTAAATAAACTGTCATAGTACAGTGTTGATAGTTGCTATGTAGAGATGGTGGTTTACATGTACTTAGAATAAATAATCATTCTTCCTGATTTTCTGTATCATTTGAGAAGTTTCAAATGTTGGCTTTCTTTTTCCTTTGGGCAAGGGTAGATTATGAGGGATTGTTTACTGGTAGTTCTAGGAGAGCACAGGATACACTGCAAACCAGTAGCATTTCTACTGGGAAGACTGACTTGATTTGGTAAAGAGTAGAGAAAACCCCTGTCTCTGAGAGTCATCCAAAGTCAACTTTCAGATAGCCTGAGGTTGAAATACTGGTTTAGGCAAATAGACTGATGAACTGGTGAGAAATCAAACTAGGAGTTCCAAGAAATGAGACAGCTACACTGAGTTTGGTAAAATAACACATGTCCCTGATGATCTAGAAGGCTACTCAGCAAAGATTGGAGAGGGTGCAGGCTATCTGCCCAAGCTGATTGTAATAATTTAAATAAAAGATTAGCCCTTGACTGGATGTGAAATGATATATTATTAAGATTTGGAAAGGTAGAGACATTAAGCTGTTGTAAGAGGCCAGTGTAAGTAAATTGGTTGCAACTCTGTGGGTTTGGTCCCAGGTTTCAGCACCAATGTGTAAGTAAATTGGTTGCAACAACTCTGGGAAAGGTGTCCTGATTACCTGGGGAGTCAGGCAACACCTTGAGCTGCTTAGGACAGCTCTAACGGCTGGAACTGCAAGGAGACAGTTCAGCCCTGGAGGGTGAGGTATCCTGGACACCTCGAGCAACAACAGCTCTGCCCTGAAGGTGTCCCAGACACCTGGAGCTGTTTAGCACAGCTCTGACTGCTGGAACTGCAGAGAAGCAGCCCAACCCTGGAAGGGAAATTTTTCTGACTTCTCAGGAAAGTCAGGCCTGGAACTGCTTCAGCAGGGAAGGGTATCCTGACTGTTTGGGAAAGTCTAGGTATACCTGGTGTGATGGGGGATGGTCTCCTCACAGGATATAGCAATTTTGCTCCTTTCCTGGAGAGCCGCTTCAGCTGAGCTTTGCTCAGCCCCCACTTAAGGGGGCTTCCTAGCAGAGCTCTGCTTCTCTGGCCTAAGATGTTGCTTCTTTTGCTTCACTCTGCAAAAGGGGAAACCCCTGCAGAAATGTAGCAATCTCCTCCGGCTCCTGCGAAAAGTGTTACTTTTTCAGCTCTCTTTTGCTCTGTCCACTGAGGGAGTCTCAGCAAGGATCTTCTCTACGCCAGTGAATGAAGATCTTCATACCCAAAACTTTCGGGAA
The DNA here is from genome assembly GCA_902168415.1 of Peromyscus melanophrys. NCBI lineage: Eukaryota > Metazoa > Chordata > Mammalia > Rodentia > Cricetidae > Peromyscus > Peromyscus melanophrys. Next base: position 58,518 of record CABHPR010155992.1, read on the forward strand.
AGAGATTTATTTGGGAAGGAGGAGTCAAGAAGAGTAGCTGCCTCTACCAGGGTGGAGAGAACAGCCTTTTTTTCTAACTGATTAGGCAGGGTGGTTTTCACAGGCTGTCTTGGGGGTGGAGTCAACCAGGTGTTGACTTGGGGCCCAGGGTTCTACTGTCCTGCTCTGTGATTGGTTGATTTCACAAGTCAGTTGGCCAGGGGAAGAGATGGCTCTGATCTGACTGAGCCAAACTGTGTTTCTTTCAGCCCTGATTTGAGCCATCTTTCCCTAGTTCTGGGCTCCAGGGTCAGTTTTCTTTAGCCAGCCCCTTTTCCCTACATTCCCCCCTTTTTTGTTTAGTAATAAGCAGCTGGGGGTTGGAAAGGGTGATAAGCAGCTGAGGTTTGAAAAGGGTAATAAGCAGCTGGGGGTGGAAAGGGGGCGAAGTTATTATTAGACTGCTTCCTGCTGAATTGGGGTGTCGAGGTTCTTGGGACAATCTTATTCTTCCTCAGGATGTAACCAGGTTCTGCAGATCTCTGGCTTTGTCAATAGGGGCTGGTAATCCTATAATATTAACTGGTTCAGAGTTCGGTTAGAAATATTTTGGATCGGTTGCTGAAGAAAACTAGCAAAGAGGTTTATGAGGCAGGGTGCAATTAGTAGGGCTAAGAAAAGGAAGAAAAGAGGGGATAAGAAGAGTAGCATCCATTTCCATATCTGACTATTAGTGCTCCACTGTCTAGAGGTATCAAGCTGTTTCTGAGTTTGAAGATCCATTTGGAATTGTTGGGTCTTATCTTTCACTACCCCTGATTGGTTGACATAAAAGCAACACTCTTCTCCAAGAAAGAGACAAAGACCACCTCTTTCTGCTGTTAATAAATCTAATCCTCTCCAATTTTGTAGTACTATGGTGGCCAGTGACTCTATTTGCTCCTGAAGAGTTAGGATGGTCTGAGCTACTCATTGGAAACCCTGGATGAATTGTGAGGAAAGCTGATGGTAAATAGCTAGGGAAGTAGTCAGTCCTGCCGTTCCAGTGGCTATACCTGCAGCTATGCCCAGGGCTGCTAGAAAGGGCATTACTTAGATGGCTTGTTTGTCATGCCTTGCTGCTATGAACTTGGCAATGGGAATTGGCAAAGGTTCTTCACCAGGTACCACCCCTAATTTAGGAAACAGGAATACAAGGGCATAAGGCCCAGACTACCTATCAGGTAAACAGAGATAAATTTGAGTACCACAGAGAATAGAGGCATTGTGAATGTTTGGACATAGGGGCTGGGTGATAGTACCAAGGGTAATGGTATTATCGCAGTCTGCAGAATCCAGAGTACCCACAAAGTGTATTCCTGAGGAGTTAAAGCAGTCTGTAGTGCCAAAGAAAAGAATGTGAGAGAGATAAGGGGTAGTAGTGACATTTGGCTTGGAGCAATTAACAAGTGGTAAGGTGAGAAAATCTAATAGGACAGTGGGTGAGGCCACAAATGGTGGGTGAGCATTTGACCCTGGGGGGACACATAACCAGCATTCTCCAAAATGGTCAGCCTAAGCATCACTCAATAGCTGATATGTGGTAGTTAGTGTCTGAAACAAGAGATGGTGTGAGAAGAGGAGGAATCAAAAAAGGGATGACATTAAGGATGTAAGAGCCTTTGAGGAGCTTGGACTACTTCTACTCTATCCATTCCTAGGGACTGAGAGAGTGGAATGTGTGCCCTCTATAATTTGAGCATATCTGGTGGACAGGTTTGATAGTTGGTAGAGCTTCCCAGTGACTCCCATTTTCCAGTTGGAGTGCCATGGGTCCTTAATCAGAATGGAAAAGATTCCATTCTTCATAACAGGCAGAGTGTTTTCCTGCATATGCATTATGTTTCCAGCAGTCTCTAGACCTCACCACATGAGTAGTCTGGTTGAATTGCTGGGCATATGTCTCCTGAACCTTATATCTCCAAATGTAGAGTTTGATAGCAATATGAGTGAGTGGGAAGAAGTAGAAGGAGAAGAGGTAGGGCATGACCTGATATGGTAGGGCAAGAGCCTTGAGAGGTTGGTGAGGTCTCATTATTCTGAGACCAGAGGCAGCCTGGTGGTCTGTATACAGTTTTTGGGTTTGTCTCTTTGCTATTTGACAAGCACGGGTTAGAACTATCAGTTCAGCCTGCTGATTTGTGGTGTGGGCTGGAAGAGCTTGTGTTTTGACCACTATGGTGTCTGAGATGATTACATATCCTACTCCACGTACTCCATCATATAGGAATGCACTGCCATCTGTATACCATGTATGAATGGCCTGAGGTAATGCTCCTTCATGCATATGTATTGGATAGAGTAGTAACTCTCCTAGGGTCTCAATGTGTGAGTGTGATGCGGAGTATTCCAGGACTGGTTGGGAGAGAAGATTTGAGATGTTAGGAGGTGGACATGGTTGAAAAGCCAGTGTTGTGTTCTCTACCAATGCCACTTGAAGGGAGAGAACTTGAGAGGGAGGTAGTGTTTGAAGACTCTTATGTGTTAAAAGGTGTGACAGATGGTGAGGAGAAAAGACGGTAATGGGTGACCCAAAGGTTGGCTTCATAAGGAGGTGCTTTCCATCTGAGGTCTCAGGATCCAGGTTGGTACATTGTGAGAGGGCCTTTGTAAAGCAGTTGAGGAATTCAGATGGGTTTTCAGTTTTTTTTCTAGATGACCCTTTGGACTTCTTTATAATTTACTGCCTTAAGGACAGCCCTGCATAGACCAGCTAGAAGGCAGGTTATAAACCTATTCCTAGCTAGGATGTCTCCTGGATTATTGTAATCCCATCCAGGCTCCTGGTCTGGGACTGCCCTAGCCCCCACTGGGTAGGTGTTATCTGTTTGATGGAGTTCGTCTGCATGGACCCTAGCCTGATCCCAGACTCGCTTACACTCTTCTGGGAGGAGATTGTTGGTAAGGATCATATAGACATCGTGAAAGGTAAGGTCATAGGATTGGGTAATGTACTGGAATTCTTTAATAAAAGTGGAAGAATTGGCAGTATAGGATCCTAACCCTTTTTATATTTGAGAGAGCTCAGATAACAAGAAGGGGACATTTACTCTGACTAAACCATCCACCCCAGCAACCTCTCGCAAAGGGAGAACTGTGGCTGGTTTAGATCGGGGAGGTACAGGAGGTCCCAAGGTAGAACGGGAATGAGTAGCAGGAGGACTAGGGGCTGTCGGTGTATTAAAAGTGGGTGCCAGGGAGAATTGATCTGGTGGATGGCCTGTTTCTGAGGAGGGAGAAAGGGAAACTGAAGGGACTAGAAGAGAGGAAGATGTGGACTTTGGCTTTGATTTAGCTGGATCAAAAGAAATTGTTTCATCCTGCTCTGACTTCATAGCTAGCAAGCTGGGTGGGGGAACAGGAGGTACAGAGAGAAGGCTTGGAGCAAAGATAAGAGAAGGCTTTTACACATAGGGTCTCTTTCCATTTCCCCGATCGCTCACAATAGTTGAAAAGGTCCTGCATAATATTGGGATCTAGTGTGCTGTTATGCGGCCATTTAGATTGATTATCTAAAGGATAATGAGGCCAAACTTTATTGCATAAGCGAACAAGTTTAGGGCCTTTCAAATCAGGAGCCAGGTGTAAAGGCTTGAGATTTTCTAGGAGGCATCCCAAGGGAGTATGAGAGGGTATGGAGTGCAGGGTTCCCATGGATGAGAGGGGAGGGAATCAGTCACTGCGGCCTGTAGTCACTGGAGTCTCCTGACTCAGGGAGGACCGGCAGGGACCAAGCCTTTCAGAGGGTTGTCACCCAACTCAACAGGGGTCCTACTTAGCCCGGCTAAGCCAATGGAGAGACTCGGGTGCATGGTACCAGGGCTTCAGTAGAAGCGAAAGGGCGAGAGAAAACCGAGCTCTGGGGAAAGGACTCATCCAGAGGAAAGGGCTGAAAAAGGGAGACTTTTGTGGGAAGATGGGAGAGCACAGGAAGGGATGCTTAAGACTGCCTGATTGCAGCTCTGAGGATGGGGGTGTGGGGGGGTCAGGTGAAGAGGGCCAACCGTAGCCTTAAAGACTGTGGCTGGGGTACCTCCACTTCCAAGAGTACTAGAGGGGTGGTGGACACTCAGTGGTCACTTCCTCAGACCCAGGGAAACGTTTACACCAACCAAAAGGGGAACTCACCTAATTGCCGCTGTTAGATGGAATGCTGAGTGATTGGTGAGCCGGAAGTTTGGGTAATGTGAATAAAAGATTAGCCCTTGGCTGGGTGTGAAATGATATATCATTAAGATTTGGAGAGGTAGAGACATTAACCTGTTGTAAGAGGCCAGGATGAGAGTTAACCTTGGTAAGGAAGGTTGGTAACTATAAGGCAGCACAGGAGTTTTTCTGAAGTACAGTTAACACTCTGTTTCTTGATCTGGGCACTAGTTCAACACCTGAACACATAACCTGTAACAGTTTACTGAACAATGTTGCACTTAGATTTTTCTCTCTTTCTGACTGTATCTTTTGTCACAATAATGCTGAATAACAGTGGAACCTCAGTGATGATGGGCAGTAAATGTTTCTTTTGGCTGAAGAAGATGCTGATATACCCACTACTATATAAGCCCAAAGGTTCACTTCTGCATCTTTAGTTGGAAGAGACACTGTAGGGCGGGTTGGTCTGTGGTGTTCTGCACTGTCTCTTCTCTGTTCTTCATAATTTCCCACCTTATAGCAGGTCCCGATACTCTGAGTAGAAACACACACAAGACTAGGACCTAGACTTGAAATTTTCATGTGTTATTTTCACTTTTTCTTGGCCAAACACGTTCCAAATTCAAGAAAACACGTATATTAGTTATTTTTCTATTGTTGTGAAAAAGCATTGTGAACAAGGTAAATTATAGGAGAAAGTTTATTTGACCTTATAGTTCCAAAGGGATAAGAGTCTGTCATGGGAAGAATGCGTGGTAGTGAGCAGCAGGCATGGTGGCTTGAGCAGGATGTTGAGAGTTCATATTCTTTACTGTAAGCACAAAATAGAGGGGAGAACTGAGAATGTACAAGATTTTGAAACCTCAAAGTCTACCCAGAGTGACAAACAGTGATGTACTTCATCCAGTAAAGCCACATTTCCTAAACCTTCCCAAACAGTGCCACCAACTAGGGACCAAGTGGTCAAACATTGGAGCCTATGAGGACATTCTCATTCAAACCACTATAACAGGATATAGATTTCACTGCTTGATAGGAAGAATGAGAATTCATACTTCAAGAAGGTATAGATAGCAGGACTAGAGATGTAGCTCAGTTGACAGAGTTCTTACCTAGTATGCATGAAGCCCCCAGCACTGCATAAAGTAGGCATGGTGAGGTAGAGGCAGGGGAATCAGAAGTTCAGGGTCACTATCAGCTATATAGCAAGTTATGTGGATGGGGCTACATGAGTCCCTGTCTCAAAACTAAACAAAACTTTAGATAGGGAAGAAAATGAATGTCTTCAGCTTTTTGACAAGTTTACCACATTTTAATTTTATAACATGTAAATAGACAAAACAACAGAGTACTAAAGTCATATCTACTGTTATGTATTATGTGTATTCAGTATGTGTATTCCTAAGTACCATTCTTCCTGCTGCCTTTGATAGTTTGTTTTGTTTTGTTTTGTTTTGTTTTTGTCGAGACAGGGTTTCTCTGTGTAGCTCTGGCTGTCCTGGAACTCATTCTGTAGACCAGGCTGGCCTCGAACTCACAGAGATCCGCCTGACTCTGCCTCCCGAGTGCTCGGATTAAAGGCCTGCGCCGCCGCCCAGCTGAGAACTTCTTTTTTTTTTTTTTTTTTTTTTGGTTTTTTGAGACAGGGTTTCTCTGTGTAGCTTTGCGCCTTTCCTGGAGCTCACTTGGTAGCCCAGGCTGGCATCAAACTCACAGAGATCCGCCTGCCTCTGCCTCCCGAGTGCTGGGATTAAAGGCATGCGCCACCAACGCCTGGCCGAGAACTTCTTAAATACTTACTTTCCCCTTTAGAAAGTAGGAACATAGTAGTTGCTAGACTTGTGCTGCTTGTTTGTTGTTGCTGCTTTTAATTCAGATGTCTGGGCTGTTTCTAGATTGTTGAAACCTGATGCTGGAGCTCAGAAATCTACTCTAAAAGGAATGATAAGTTTTTAGGATAATTCCTTTGAGTTTTGTAAACTGTGTCTTAGCTAGGGTATATTTCCAATTTCTGCTGACTTTTCACAAAAAGCCTAAGGTAACTGTTCATACCAATCATTGATTAAATTACTTTCTTCGATCAAGCTAACCGAAACTATTTGTAGACTTTTATGCTTATTTGAAAACATTGCTTGGGAAAAGAATAATCTGTGTTAAGTAACTACCATGTTACAACCAGGTACTTTACCTACATCCTTGGGGTAATATTGGCAGGATAGAAGCCATCCTTATTGTATAGATTTGAGAATTAATTCTCCTATTAAGCATTTACTTCTTAGCCACTAAAGTAGAAGGTAAACTATTTGAGTGTAGCTTTTGAACAGATCTGAAGATAGAAAGCACTGATTTTGGAACTAGATAGAATAGATCCAATATTTGTAAGACTTAATGTATACTTACTAACATGTAATTTAGCATAGTGTCTGTGTTCTGATCAGGTGAGTCTCCGTGAAATAATATATTTTAGATGTTTCAGATGATTTGTGTAAAATGGAAATCTGTCTTCAAAAATAAATGTTTGTGTCTAAACAGTTGCTTAGCCAACTTAAAGGAAATTTAGAAGAAGAAAATCGTCACCTATTGGATCAGATCCAGACACTGATGCTACAGAACAGAACGCTGCTGGAACAAAACATGGAGAGCAAGGATCTCTTTCATGTTGAACAAAGACAGTACATGTAGGTACCAAAGAGTTTTGTATTCTTAAGTATTATTCATGATGTTACTGCTGTACCTAGTGGCAGAGAAAAATCCATGCCCATTTTACTTGATGTTATTTTATCATTGTTTTAGTATATATTTTTTTATTTAAAATTATCTTACTGCTTGAGTGCACAAGACAAATTTATGGTGCTGTAGTGGACTGTAGACAATTGGTATTTCCATTTGGGAGTGAGGACTCACTTAGTCTTACAGTAGTGAGTCAGTGAGTGAATTTGGCATTCTATCACAATCAGACGGAATTTAGCATCCTTATCCTTTCCATTCTTCTCGAGATAATGACAAACAGCAACTTCTTTCTCATATAAGTGGTAGTGATCCTCGGGAAGATCAGGAAAAGACCTTTTAGACCTAAGATTATCAAGATTCTATTACCAATCACAAATATACTTGTACAATACCATGTGAGTCCCTCAGGATCACGCTGATTTGTGAGGGAGTCAGGCCTTTCTTTGGCAGTTTGTAGATCTGGTCCTTCACATCATCAGATACCAGTTTTCAGCCAGGTAGGACCCTACCACAATAGGGCAGAGCTGACTCTGACAGGTCCTTCCCAGGAGTGAGCATGAAACCCATGTTGGCAATATTCTGTCAGCCAAGAAGTAACGTTAAGGAGGATTATACTGTCTTAATAGGGATTTTTCAAGTTCTTATATTCTAAGCATTCTGCTAAAACCAGAATACTAACAAGAAAACATGTGGGTCTGCCCTAAGAGGATTACTATAAAAAAGATACATGCCCATAGTCTCAGCAGTTAACAGACTGGGGTGGAAAGCCTGCTTGACTTTACAAGTTCAAGACTAATGTGGACAGTACAGAGGTCTCATATAAACCAGGCATTGTAGTCCTTGCCTCTCAGCAGCCCAACACTCTTGTGATAGTCAAAAAGATCAGAAGGTCCAGGTCATCCTTGGCATATAAGGAATCAAGGTCAGCCTGGGCTACATCAGACCCTATATCAAAAACAAAAACAAAAACAAAAAAAAAACAACAACAAAAAACCCTCATCTAAAGTCAAACAAAAAGCAAGAAATGCAGTATGTATTGTGTATAAGTTAATAATTCTATAATAAAAGATAAATCCTAAGGGCTACAGAAATGTAGCAAATACTAGATTACCTGTGTCTGGGAGATGCAAAATGAACTTTTCAAAAATGAGATGAGCTGAGCTGAGGCTCAAAGGTGCCATGGAGGTTGGTTTGAGGCAGTGTATTGGGCCAGGAAAACACCAATGCAGAAACGTGGAGATATGGTGAAAATATATTATTATGATATAAAACCCAAAAAGAACCAGGCAGAAGAAAGGGTAGCAATAGAGAAGTGGCTTAACTGTCAGGAGGCAGTTCACATGGAGTTGAAACCAGATTACAAGAGAGATATGATAGAAAAAATTATCTGGCATAATTATTGATAAAGTACAGAGAGTGAGAGAATCTAGAAAGGGTCAGATTTGTGCAGCTCAGTAGGTAGTCTTTTGGTCATACTAAGTCATAGGATTTACCTTTACAGAATTCTTCCCTTTCTTTATCCCAATAAGGTAAGAAGCTCTGTGATATAACACGAATAGCCAGATGTTGAAATTGAGCCTCCTCACTCAGTTCTCAGTTCACTGGGTTTATGACTATAGGCAAATCACTTTATTTCTCTGTCATTGGCTGTTCCCTCTGTAAAGTAAAGCTGTCTGCTGCTTCTAGGGTTATTTTAAGGATTAAATGATTTAATGCTTGTCTGCTTTTTTAATTTGATGCAAGCGAGAGCATGTGAAAGCAGGATGCATACAGTGTTTTTCTGAAGCATCAAATTATTCCAGAATTTGGGGTGGGGAAACATTACTTCTATATTAATACAAATGTGTTTCATGGACAAAAATAGTTTATATGAACTTTTAAGATAAATGCAAAATTGCAAAGAAATCTCACATTGGTGACTGGCCACTTTGGACTACACCTTCAGTCTTTAAAGGATATGTATTCCTTGACTCTGCCATGAGAAGATATTTTAAGAAAGCCCAAGCATATGTAACATTCTTGGTATTTGAGTTTATTAAATATGTTGTCTTTTCTACTGTCTTACAAGCAAAACAACCTAACTATTCATCTTTATATAAACTTCATGCCTTCCTCAAGTAAAGCATCATTAAATAATTGTTGTGTAAATAGTGTTTTTTGGCGTTGAAAGCTTTTTAAAAGACCTTACTATGTAATCTTTGATGTTTCTATACATAATAAATACTTTTGTCTTTGGGTTTCTATTGCTGCGAAGAGTCACCATGACCAAGGCAACTCTTTTTTTTTTTTAAGTTTCTTTATTTTATTTTTTATTTTATGTGTATTGATGTTTTGCCTGCATGTATGTCTGTGTGAAGGTGTCAGATCTTGGAGTTACAGACAGTTGTGAGCTGCTGTGTAGGTGCTGGGACTTGAACTCAGGACTTCTGGAAGAGCAGTCTTAACCGCTGAGCCATCTTTCCATAAGGCAGCTCTTATAAAGGAACATTTAATTGGGGCTAGCTTACAGTTCAGAGGTTTAGTCCATCATCATCATGGCGGGTGGCATACAGGTAGACATGGTGCTGAAGAAAGAGCTGAGAAGTCTACATCTTGATCTCAAGCAGCAGGAAGTGACTGTCACACTGGGTGTGGCTTGAGCATATATGAGACCTCCTGCCTCCATAGTAACACACTTCTTCCAACAAGGCCACACCTACTCCAACTGGACCACACCTCTTAATAGTGCCACTCCTATGGACCAAGTATTCAAACACATAAATCTATGGACGCCATACCTATTTAAACCATCACAACTACCAAAAACATGAAATGAAACTAGGATGTGAAGAATAGAATATATACTCTTCCATTGGGGGAGGAGTGTCAGAACTAAATCTTTACAAGTAAGTTAAGCATGAGTAATTCACCCTAAAAGGAAAGAATCTATTTACATGAAGATGTAGTTTCAAGATTATTTATTATATCAATAATTGTTAGAAAAATACATATCTAATAAAAGCTTTTATTTATGTTTAGTAAAGCATGCTTCATTATAAAGAATGTTTGATAGACTAAAAAGTTAGGAAACCAATGCTTGTATAGTATCAAATAACAGTACAAAGATGTTGAGACAATTATATGATGAGATTATACTATAGAAGGTTTCAGATAATTCCTGTTGTAGAATTGAAACTTATAAGTCCTACACCCCTTTATTTAAGTACATTTAAAGAAAAGGAGAAATACAAAAGAAACTCATAGTTACTACTTTAGGTCTCAGATACCAATAATGGTTTCTGTGTTTATGTTCTGGAAAGAAATAAGGTCATAGTCATTGTATAAGATATTATGCATATTCTAAAATATAATTTCCATTTTTATAGTGATAAATTAAATGAATTGAGACGACAAAAAGAGAAATTAGAAGAGAAAATTATGGATCAATACAAATTTTATGACCCATCTCCTCCTAGAAGGTACCACTAATCAAATTTTATGGATCTTGTTTTGAAGAAAACTCTATTTGTAGTATTGTTGAGGCTTATCATTTTATGAGGATTATTGTTGAACTTTAGACTAAGAATTCTTTTAATTCTATTAGGAGAGGCAACTGGATTACTCTAAAAATGAGAAAATTGATAAAGTCCAAGAAAGATATTAATCGGGAACGTCAGAAGTCTCTAACATTAACACCTACCCGCTCAGACTCCAGTGAAGGATTTCTTCAGCTGCCTCATCAAGACAGTCAAGATAGCTCTTCAGTGGGGTCAAACTCTTTAGAAGATGGCCAAACCCTGGGGACCAAGAAGAGCAGCAGTGAGTGCTAAGTGCTTTAAACAGAGTATTGATTTAGAATCCTGCTAAAGATTTCTCTTTTAAAAAACAACTTCCAACAATCTTTTAGTCTGATGAATGATATTTCATTTTAACTTTATGTTTCTAAAATTAATTGCAGACTACAATAGTGTACAGCTACCTGGTTTTCTGACATAGAGATAACCATCATTATGCTAGTAAGATAAAATATTGTGAAAAGAACATTGAAATAACAGCTTGGCTATGTCTGCTCCTAAGATAGGCTTCACAGACTAATTGTAAGGATAAGAAATAAGAATGAGATTTCATTTCATTAGTATACAACTTACTCAAAATAAGGCATTTTATAATGTGGATTTTGCTCATAAGCTTTGGTAGTGTGAAATTGAAACAGTTACCATATTGAGAAAGTTGAGAAAAATAAATACTAATTTGAAGAGGAATTACAGAATTATTTAAAGATAACTGGTCTCAAAAAAATTGAGAGATACTTGCTAAAGTTTTGGTTAAAATGAAATAAAGATGGGGAAATGTAAATGTATAAACTTAAAATTTAGTTTTTATTAGACTTACAAGTCCCACATAATATGCCTGATAAAATTTATAGACTTTTTAGTTTACTACTACTACTGTGTGTTTTAGCAAAATAGCAAGACCAAAGAAAGAGCCTAAAAAGTATATAATTTAAAAAAAAGAGAAAAGAATTCAATACTAAGTTCTTTGAAGATGTCTACACAGTTGACTATCTGTGTTCTCATAAAATAACTGGAAAGTATATACTTTGATCACATCATCACCAGTGTCAATAATTGAGTTCATACATGGAGCAGGTGAGGTGATGCATACTTACAATCTGAATGCTGGGGAGTGGAAGCAAGAGGGTTGGAATTCAGAATCTTCTTCTGGTGTATAGCAAGTTCAAGGCCAGCCTGGCTACATAAAACCCTCTTTCTAACAAACAAACCACACTATTCTTTTGAAATAAAAAGTAAGCAAGCCCGGCGGTGGTGGCGCACGCCTTTAATCCCGGCACTCCAGAGGCAGAGCCAGGCGGATCTCTGTGAGTTCGAGCCCAGCCTGGGCTACAGCGCGAGATCCAGGAAAGGCACCAAAACCCTGTCTCTAAAAACCAAAAAAAAAAAAAAAAAGTAAGCAGAGGCAGCTGCTGCTTCCCTCAGAGGTCGGCTATCCATGTGGATGGCCCTCAAAATGCTCAAATAGTGGTGCAGTGTTATAGCCTCATGTCTTGTCCCCAAAAGGAGGTGATGGTATTTAGGACTGCAGCACATATTTCACAGTTCAGTTTTAGCAGCCTAGATCGTCAGTCAGTGCTAACAACAGAAAGTACAGATGCACACATAATATACGTCTCATAATCTCTAGAAAGCAATATAATTGTATAAGATGATGATTATCACAATTATCGATAGGATGTCAGATACACAAAAGTATCTGACATCCTATTAAGAAAATGTAATGTATATCCTTAACTAGGTTAGAAGAATACAATTTAGACATGAGAATACACACACACACACACACACACACACACACACACACACACACACACACACACAGGTCCCCCTTTTTAATGTCATTCTGTCTGTCTGAAGTTTAAGTCCTTCTTTCATACTACTTCCTGGAACATTCAGGATAAAAATCAGAAGGAAACAATATTCTCCTTTCCTACAGTTGTTCCACTTTAGATTTTGTTTTCAGTAAACATAAATGTACCTTTAATATAAGTATGCTTTGGGAAAAGAACATTCTATGTTTCAAACATAATTGCCATGAGAAGAATCACATCCCTGGCAAATTTTAAATTCTTTTTATCCTGCCCATTTTGGAAGAATGTCTGTCTGTCATGTCAGTAAAGCAGTCTTTGAAAAACAGCTGAAAACAGAAAAAGGAAAAAAAAGAAAAGTATCTACACATGACATGTGCATGCTACAACCATTCAGCTTTGTTTTAGCTAAGTGTCCATTCTTACATTGCTTTTGGTTCATTCTTTTCGATCATTGAGACTAGCTGTGTTACCCAGCATGAAAGAGTGTTTGTCAAATTAAAAGCTTAAGTGAGTCATGACTCCTCACAGCGGTCAGACAAGTTAAGAAGCTATTCTAGCTTGCACATCTTTCAATGAATGTTTACCAATTTATCAGAAAAATAGCTTTGAATATTTACAATGCTGATGACAACCTTCTGAGAAAGAACATAGTTATTAAGGTTATGTATAATATATTTTCATAAACATATAATTATTTTTATATTAAGCCATACTAAGATGTAGTTTAGTGTTTGTTCTAATGATTCCTATACTTGAGCACTAGTTCTTTAATTCACAAAATTGTTTTTGTGGAGTGCTTCTTTTCATTTTTTTTTTTGCATAAATCTACCCTACAGGCCCTTCAAAATACATTTTAAATTTGTTATTTATTATTATGTTAATTTTATGTACATGAATGGTTTGCCTGCCCTTATGTCTGGTACCACATGCATGCCTGGTGCCTTCAGAAGCCAGAAGAGGGCATTGGATCCCCTGGAACTAGAATTACAGACAGTTGTGAGCTGCCATATGGGAGCTTGGAATTGAACTTGTAGTCTCTGGAAAAGCAGCCAGTGTTCCTAACTGCTGAGCCACCTCTCCAGCCCCCAAATGTCTTTAAAATTTTCCCTCCCATTTTGCTTATCTTGGGGTTCCTTTTTTGTTATCTCTTTCAAAACTTAGTGCTAGCACTTATTGCTAATGTCAAACTATTCTTTTTTTCCTCCTATTCTCAATCAACTTTTTGTAAAATGAGCCTAATATACCTGCTCTTTCATCTGCAGGAAGACTTGTTGAAAGAATGTGTATCTTCACAGTGCTGCTAAACAATGCACTGGATTCCAGTTTAAATAATTGTTTCCTTTATTAAACTTTAGGAGACTAACAAAAAATTTAAGGCTTTTTTTTTAAGTTAATTTTTCTTTAAATATCTAACCACCCTATGGTTGATATATGTGTGTATTATCTGTATCTGTATATAGACATAGATATACACATATATATTACTAAAATTCTCTAGTGGGATATGCGTTTTCCTAATTTTTTTAAGAAAGCCTTTAAACTTAAAAATTTTAAAGAAAATAGATGCTTGTAAACCTTATATGCTTCATGCTTTATAATATAAGCCACCAATAGCCAAATTTTTAAAGTTTACTTTTACAACTTAACTAGGAAATTTGGTTTCTCCCTAAGTAATTCTAATCAGTTCCTGTTTTTATATGACTGTAGCGAGTGCTTTCAAAATACATGTTCCTCATGGTTGTCTTCAGTGCTTTCTAAGCATTTACAGTATCAGAGTGCATGCTTCCTGTTTCACGATCCTCAGCAACGTGAGGGTATTAGCTGTAATGTAGCGTACATAGCGAGACCAACATTCAATTCATTCCTGTCCTTAATTTCAACATTTAACTCCCATCTGTTCTTCTCCCTTTTTTCTTTCATTTCCCTGTTTCTGTTTTTCCTCATGCTCTGACATTAAAGTGGTTGCACTGAAAAGACTGCCCTTTTTGAGGAACAGACCGAAGGATAAAGACAAAATGAAGGCCTGCTACCGTCGTTCCATGTGTAAGACTTTATGACAGTTCAGCTTCTTTCAAATGACCACACTGGCTTCCGTCACTAATTTTTCACTAACCTTTCTCTGGACTGCACTAATTTCTTATTTTGTAAAGTGCAGTCTTGCTTTAAAAGAGGAGCTGGAAGAGTATTTTTTAAAAGGCATTGAATTTGCATTATATGTATACTCATACATATATATGCATATGTTTAGTAATACATGTAATATACTTGTAAATGTCCAGTGCTTTCTTAAAACTGGCAAAAACAAACAAACTTAATTTTATATGCCATACAGAGTTTTCCCCAGAGAAGTTTAAGTAAAAATCTAACAAACCCTTTAGCATTAGGAATTCATTTCCTTAATGAACCTAATTAAATGAATAAATGAATGAATAAAGTGGCCTATGATCCTTGAAAATGTTTGTCATTCTTTATGTAATAATCTCGGCTTTCTCTCTTTAAGTGAAACGGGTAATGACATAATCATATTAAATGTCTGTTACTTTGAGTATCTCTTTCAGGTTTTTATTCATTGGTAAATTTACTTGATTTATAAAGATGAAGAATTTATTCAGTAACCTGCTCTGACCAAGGACTCTTTTTCATTTTCAATAATGACACTATGTAAAATTGCTCTCCATCTTACTTCATTCCATTGTTATCACCACAAAACTGCATTGTGAAGGCTTCTGATTCTATTTCACATCACAGCACAAAAGCATGGCAGTTGTACATAGTAAAATTCCTTTCTGTCTTCTAAAGGTGGTGGGGGGTGGTAAGAGTACTGGCATTTATCAGCCTTTGGCCTCATTTCATTCAGCTGAATGCATGTCATTACTCAAATGGCCTTGTAGTTACAGTTTGGGGTCCATTTGCATTAATTCATAGACAAAACCAGATCATTTATAATACAAAATAGAAATAAGAGCCAATCCATTAACCATGCTGATTCATTTGCTCTCATTTGCATCCCAGCCATGAATGACCTGGTGCAGTCCATGGTCCTAGCAGGAGGACAGTGGACAGGTAGTACTGAAAATTTGGAGGTCCCTGATGATATTCCAACGGGTAAAAGGAGAAAAGAATTGGGAGCTATGGCCTTCTCCACTACAGCCATCAACTTTTCAACTGTCAACTCTTCTGCAGCCTTCAGATCCAAGCAGTTGATTAATAATAAAGGTATAGGCCGTCTGCTATTTGCACTGTGCTGTATAACTGTTGGCAACAGAAATTTTAATTTTACTTCCCTATGTACTTTTTTTCTTCAGACAACCTGAAATAATTATCTAACTGTGATCTAGATTTGATTTGGGGAAAATTTCAAGTTATGTCAAACTTTTAAGATAGTATGTAAATAATCAAAATCTTTCGTAGGCCTCCTCTCATAATAACTAGCTAATGAACTTACAGAAGAGAAGAAAACAGAAAAGAGTGGAAAGAGGAGGAGTGGCATGTTTCTTTCTTAAAGCCCAAAAGCACTGCAACTTAAGAAAGCTACGTAAAACCACCCAGGTTTTTGCTTTGCTTTGCAGGGTCACGGGGGAGACTGTTTCATTGCTTCTAGTGTTTTCTTAACAAGTCAATTCTCATCAGAGCTACTCTTTTCTTCTAGTTCCAGTTTCTGCCTGAGTCTATGAATACATTAAATCAAGATGTACTGTGTGTGACTGAAAAATAATATCCACATTCTGTAGAAGTATTATAGTGAAATTGTTTTAGTACAAAATATATTTATATCCATTTTGCTATTTCATGTAGATACTACATCCTTTGAAGACGTAAGTCCACAGGGTATTAGTGATGATTCTAGTACGGGATCAAGAGTTCATGGTAAGCAATGAACTTAACTTAGATGGTATACATTACATACTGAATGGGAATGTTGAGATTCTTGCATTGAGTCAGTGAATGTAGCATTACTTCTTCCATTTCTTCTAACCTAATACTGCATTTGTCCCTTTTAAGATTTTTGTTTCATGTGAGTATTCAGAGGTAATTTTGTTATCATTCTCATATAAGGTTAATTATAAGAGTTGTATTTCACCATTAGGATTTAAATACTTATATTGATAAAGGATGAATACTAAAAACCAAACTTTCTATAGTGTAGAGTATTTTAGATATTTAAATTCCTACTTGGAAAATCCTGTTTTATCAAGTGAAATTATTACTAGTAACAAATAGATAACATGCTAAAAGAAACTTCATTAGTAAGCAGGTTTTTAAGAAATAACATTAACTGTGTAGCTTCCCTTGTATAAATAAGAACATAAGACAAATGAGGCTAGAGAGACAGCTCAGCAGTTCATACTGCTCTTGCAGAGGACCCACAATGAGCCGTCCACAACTGCCTAGCACTCTTAATTCAGAGGCATTGACACCTCTTCTGGCCACTGCAGTCACTGTGTTCACACACGTAAACCCATACATATATACATGACTTTTTAAAAGAAGAATATAGAGTGTTAGAGACAGTAGAGTGTAAGACAGCCATGTCAGCCCAGCTCCCTGAGCTCAACCCACAGAATCCAGGTAATGGTAGATGGAAAGGAAACTCCAAAGTTGTCCTCTGATCTCCCCCATGTGCCATGGCACAGACATTCATGTACATGATAATAATTATTAAATAAAAATTGTTTAATACATAGGATGTTGGGGGCTAGAAAGATGACTCAACAGTTAAGTTAATTTGCTGCTCTTGCAAAGGAACTGCATTCAGTTCCCAGCACCCACATGTTGGCCCACAACCATCTGCAACACCAGTTCCAGGGAATCTGATGCCCATTTCTGACTTTTGAGGGCATCAGGCACAAATATAGTATGTGTAAACACTCATACACATAAAATTAAACCTTTAAAAAATTAGTGTGTGTGTGTGTGTGTGTGTGTGTGTGTGTGTGTGTGTGCATGTGTCTGTGTGTGATGTTAACAGTGTAGATGGTCACATTCCTCCACTTGACAGCATCTCTGAAGCAAAGAGGTCCCTTACCTATTCTGTTGTAAGTTACCTAATCTGTACCATTTGGTGAAGACAAGGGGAACATGGAATTTTATTAAATTGGAAAGGTTGTGGTATCCATCTCTAGAAATCACTCTTTCCTCCTTTCTTTCTCCCTTCCTCTCAGTCTTTTAATTCCAGCTGTTTTTCCAGAAGTGCTGCGTTCCAAAGTATCTTAGTGAACTATCTAAATGTCTTTACTTTGAAATCTGTATGATTCACCATTCTGTGAGCATGCCCAGGCTGAGACGTATGCATGATTGTGTCCTCAAAGCATTCTGTGACCAGAATGTAAGATTCAGTGCTCTCAGATGGAAGTTTCATTATATTGTCTCCTGATTTTCTCACTTAGCGTCAAGACCAGCCAGCCTTGATAGTGGCAGAACGTCCACTAGCAATAGCAATAATAATGCTTCACTCCATGAAGTCAAAGGTATGCCGTAGGTAAATTTATTCATGGGCTCCCTCTGGTTTCCAGGATTGTTTACAAGGAGGAGGAGGATAGAGAGTGCAGCTCAGTGGTAGAGCACCTTGTGCTTAGCATGCACAAGGCCCTGCCTGAGTTTAGCTCCAGAACCAGAGAGGAAAAAGTTGGAAATGGGATGAAGTTTCTGATGAAAAGTGCAAAATCCAGTTTATCTATGTTTGAAACATAGTTCTCTGGAATGCTTGCACTTTTACATTGTGATACAGATGTATTTCAATGTATACAAATGTAAAATCAGGAGCATTTATTTTGGTTTCAGTTCTTCATTTTCACAGATAAAATAGTCTTCACTGTAATCTTTATGTTTTAGAATTATCCATAGGCCCTTCTTTTAAGTGACATTTTGTGCTTGACATCTAAATGGTTGTCCTTAAGTTTCTTCATGATGCATGTGCATTAAAATTGCATTACTTGTATTTTAGAAATACTGTTAGCTTACTTTGTCTACAAAGTACACTCCTCTTTTTTTCTTTTTTTTGTGTATATATGTATGTCACATAAGAAGTATATGGATGCACATATGGCTCATATAAAGAATTATTTCTTTTGTGTTTTAATGTGTATTCCAAGGTGAGATTTTTAAGTAACAGCTGGAAATCTTGACAAGTACATTTTTCGTTAAAATGTATTATTGCCTTTACAGACTGTGCTTGTTAAACACTACCATAGCTATTCTCTATACTCTAGACTTGTACAGCTATAATAATGAATGCATTTGTTCTATTGCTTTTGGATTATAACATTATTTGTCTTAGTCATTTTTATAATTAATTTTATGACTTTCATTACAATGATCAGAAATATGATTTTGAGGGGAATTAATTTCTCTTTTTATAAATCATAGTGATAGTAATATAGTCTGAAACCATAAAAAATTCCTTCTGATTTGAAAATATAAGAAAATCTTAGTTCTGAGAAATAATACAACTTTAGAAAATTCTTCCATGACTGCCTTACTCTTTATGATAGGATAATTTTCTGTTTTGATGTACTGTACAGTTTATTACTGATAATCAGTCCTATAAAGGAATAATGAACATTCTTAGGAACTTTATTCTAGAACTAGTGTCCACTCTATATAATTCAATCTCAAGTAAATCTTGAGAAGGTTTCTCTGTGTAGCTTTGGAGCCTGGAACTCACTTTGTAGCCCAGGCTGGCCTCGAACTCACAGAGATCTGCCTGCCTCTGCCTCCTGAGTGCTGGGATTAAAGGCTTATGCCAACAACACCAGCTAGTATTTTCTTTTTTTAAACTGTGAGTTATTTTACAGTTATTTGAACCTAAATTGTTAATTTTTATTACTTTATTCATTCATTTAGTGTTCAGTATATTGAATGATTGTTTAATGTGAAACTCCCTTTAGGTTTGACTTTGGTGGTAAAAGTATATTTTTGCCCTTATAGAACTTGGAATATTTGTCGGTTTATTAAATCCAGAAAAGCAGCTGTGGTATCCAGTTCTTAGACTGAGGAACAAGTAACATAGCTTACCTAAGCATGTCTAAATGAAGTTTAAAGTCAATGTGACTACTAATAGAATTGGAACTCTGCTAACAAATTTTACATAGTATTATCTCATTTCTATTATTGAAGTCTCAACATTGCATTTACTCCAAAAGCAGGTGCAGTTAATAACCAAAGCAGGCCACAAAGCCACAGCAGTGGAGAATTTAGTCTGCTTCATGATCATGAGACTTGGTCCAGCAGTGGTAGCAGTCCAATCCAGTATTTGAAAAGACAGACCAGGTCAAGTCCTATGCTCCAACACAAAATGTCTGAAACAGTCGAAAGTCGAGCACATCACAAGATTAAAGCTGGTTCCCCGGGAAGTGAAGTTGTTACCCTACAACAGTTTTTGGAAGAAAGCAACAAGCTTACCTCAATACAGGTTAGTTTAATATATGGTGACCTTGATTTAGATGAGTAGCACTAGTTAAAAGCCTTGTGAATGAGCCTTAGAATTTTCTTTTTTAATTATGGAACCCTTAAGATAACAGCAACTCTAAAATGTATAGTTCACTTTATCAGGGGACTCTAAACATGGCTCTATTCAATAATCTATATTGTTTTTCCTTTCAACAGTTGAAGTCCTCAAGTCAAGAAAATCTTTTAGATGAAGTCATGAAAAGTTTGTCTGTCTCTTCCGACTTTCTGGGAAAAGACAAGCCAGTTAGCTGTGCCCTGGCCAGGTCAGTAAGTGGAAAAACTCCAGGGGACTTCTATGATAGACGGACAACTAAACCTGAATTTTTGAGACCTGGTCCTCGAAAGACTGAAGATGCCTACTCCATTAGTTCTGCAGGGAAACCTACACCAAGCACTCAAGGAAAGATAAAACTAGTCAAAGAAACCTCTGTGCCAAGACAATCAAAAGATAGCAATCCTTATGCCACTTTACCTCGTGCGAGCAGTGTGATCTCTACTGCTGAAGGAACCACACGAAGGACCAGCATCCATGACCTTCTGACCAAGGACAGTAGACTGCCTGTGTCAGTTGATTCAGCACCACCTACTGCTGACAGCAGCAACGCTGCAGCCTCTAGTGAGTACCATTTACAGCAGTGGTCTTCGGAGGTGCCCACACATGCTGGAGGGCATCAGGCCCCAGATGAGTTAGCTGCAGACACATCTGAGTCTCTTTATACCCAGGCTAGAAAATCAAAACCAGGAAGGCCACATTTTCTAAACCAAACTTTTGCCACTGTTAAAATGTCTAATGATGCATTTGGAATATCAGCTAACAATAGCTGTAGGTCATTTACTGTGGTTCATTCATCTCATCCATTTCTATCCCTGAACACAGAATTGGTTAGTAACATAAGTGGGTTACCTTCCAAGTCACTCACTAGAGTAACTGACCAGGCCTCCTCCTCTTGGGGTAAGGCTGCACAGAAACAGTTTTGTGATAGTCAGAACCCTAGTAACAGTAGCCCACAATCCTCTGTAGATAGCAACAACCTTACTATTCCTGCATGCCTCTACCCTGAGGACACCGAAGTTGCATTATCAGTTTCAGAGGATAGTCAAACTGTTTGGTATGAATATGGTTGTGTTTGATCAAAACTGCATAATATGTTGATGTTATTTGCTAGGTTTATATTTTTAAGATTGTTACATTGAGTTCAGCTGTATAAAAAGGCATGTATATAAACATGAATGTGTAACCACACCAAAGTCTGCATGAAATAGTAATTACATTGTACATTTTTTGCATGCCTTTAAAAATCCAACCATAAGTGTTTTTCTTCCGCATCTTTTGTCACTTGATAAAGATGATAAAGATACTTTGATATCATGAAGCATGTTAAAATAGTTGCATGTTCTGTTACCAAGAAAGCGTATCAAGTCATTGTTTGGCTGCTTCTAGAAAGAATGTTCAGTTGCTCTTCCTGCCTCCTCTCTCTCTCTCTCTTATTTCCTGAACGTGCACTTCATGTTGCATATGTATAGTATTAATAACGGAAATGTTTTTGAAAATGTCATTTTCTTTTATCACTTAATCATGTTATCTGTCCTGTTCTCTTTTCAAAGAAATAATTAATAATTCAATTTAACTTGAACTAATGCTCATATTTATAAAACATTGTTCAAATTTAAAATAATTTTTATTCATAAATGTGTTATTCCTAAGATTTTTCATCAAACTTAAATGTGGTTTACACAGTGACTAGGAGCATTTATGTTATAATTCTCTTCTTGGTGCTGTTCTTTTTCTGATAAACACAATAGCTCAAGACAACTATTTTTTTGGAATCTTTTAACAAAATTTTTCCCAGTTTTTTTACATATGAGTCAAAGAGAAATAAATCAAGTTACTCATTATCTTGGGATTTGTATTTTTATGTCTATTCAGAAAGATAGCAACTTTTTTTTGCAACTTTTTTAAATAATGAAAAAATTTAACTTGTCATTAATTTATTACGAAATTGAATATGTATATCTTTAACGCAGACTTTTTAAAAGTTAATATATTGTGCTAGAGTATAAAATTAGGACTTGTGAGCATAAAAATGAAAAAAGTATGTAGTCTTCATTCTAAAATTTGTTGTATTAAAACATAGTCTGGGGCTGAAGAAATGACTCCGCAGTTGAGAGGCCCTAGGTTCAATTCCCAGCACCCACATGGCAGCTCACAACTGTCTGCAACTCCAGTTCCAGGAGACTTGGCACCCTCACACAGACAGACATAAATGCAGGCAAAACACCAATGCACACAAAATATAAATAAAAAATAAATTTAAAAAAAAGTTTTTAAAAAAGCATAGTCTTTCCTGGTGTAGTAGTACACGCCTTTAATCCCCGCACTCTGGGAGGCAGAGGTGGTAATCTCTGAGTTCCAGGCCAGCCATGGACCTTGTCTCAAAAACAGAAAAACAGTTGTCTGTAGCTCTCTATCCCCCAAAACAAAATCCACACAAGATGAAGATAGTATCTACAAACATGGAGTCCAGTTCCATATAGTTTTATCTTTCTGTGTTCACATCACTCTAAAGCAAATCTAAAGCAAATTTAAAAATCTATAATCCTGATTGACTTACTTCTGCATGATACTTAGCTGTCTTGGGAATGTTTTTGCAATTTTGATTCAGTTTAATGTTACTGAAAATAACTCAGCCTAGGTAGGCGCCATAGGCAACTTTATGAGTGAAGAGCAGAGTATTGTTGCATACTCACTGCATTAAGCTGTTGTTGTTGATACTGGATGGAAGGGAAAAATCTTCAGAGTCTTTGCTAATCAAATTACAAAAGTAAAAGGTTCTCCTCTTGTGCATACACAGGGTCACTTTATGGGTAGACCCCTTCTGTGTATATTGCTGCCTCTGCTTTTCTTTCCTTACAGCTATTACAAATAGTTCTGGTACAGGCAGTAAAATGAGCGCGTGGTATTTCATATATTCAGTACACTGTTTACAGTTTTTGTCTAGTCAGTCTCAATGGTTCAGGTGTTTTCGTGCTGATATTTTCCCCTTTTCATAGCTTACTAATAAAATTAAATGGTAAGCAGCTGATACTGATGGGGGCTATATGACAGAAACACTTTGCTTCTTTTGGACATCATAAAACTGGTCTTTGCACTTTTTACAAATTATGTATTTTATTAAAAGCTATGTGGGTTATTTTATGTAAGTAAACTTAAAGAAAAGAAATACTTTCTCCTAATGTCTCTAAGGATATATATCCAGCATGTTTTCAAAAGTACATGTAAGACAGGTAAATACCATGTCCATCTTTCCTGAGGGTTGTCTGAGACAGCAATGTTGACTTCCTCCAGAAAACATCACATGCTATGGAGTCAAAGTTTTATCAAACAGTAAGAGAAAAAAAAATTGCGTTACGTTTTCAGTGGTGGGGAAAACTAGAGTCCTTAGTAATCGTATAGGAACAGTGTTTCCAGAAAGTTGTGTCAGCATTAAAAATGAAGCAACTATGAGTCAAGCATCTTCATTTACTTCCCCTGAGATAACTCCATGACCTGTAACTCACAAAGATAGTTAAAAGATTCAGTACCCTGATTTTATAAATAATAAACTGATAGCTGTTTAGATCTGGGCCTGGCCTTGTGTAAATGACATCCCTATAACCAGTGTGATACTTGAGCAGCTTCAGGTATAATTATGCCTCATCCCTGGTGTCACAGTAAATAATACCAGTACAGATGTGTCTTCATTGTACTGCATGACCTAATGTAAAATTATGTGATGACCATTACCATATTGCTATATTATAAGAATATGGTAAGTATGTAAGCCTCTGAAACTAAGAGAAAAGGTAACTCTTAGATTTATGAAAAATAGTTACCACATTCATAGCTGTGTTCCTTATGGCTTTTAAAATACGAAAAAAACAGATTTCACATAATAAGATATCTGTCAGATTAGTAATTTTCCCAGGTTCAAATTTCTCTGTCGTACTCAGCGAGTGCTTTTATCTTCATTAATTGTGTTATGTTTAACTTTTGACTAAATAACATGAACTACTTTTCTCCCACAGATGTGAACAAAGTACAAGAGAACAGAAATTCAAAAAGCAGGTCTAGGGAGCAACAAAGCTCCTAATTCAGTGACCCACTGCATGACGTGGGCCAAGTGGTGAGTTTCCTGCTTGAATCGTAAATGAGATTGGTCTCATTTCTACAGACTAACAGAATTAAGTATGATAACAGTGCACAATGCATTAACAGATTTAATTTTGCTTGCTGGATTGAGTTTCTCTCCTGCTTACTTAGTAAAGCTTAGTTGGCTGCCATAGGTTTTCACCTGTCTGTTCAGGTAGCAAACCTATGTATTTTCTCTCGATTTATATTTATTTTAGCAGTGAATAATGTGAAGTCTGTCTTTTATGCATTACAACTTCTGAGTACTTGGTAAGAGTGGACTAAACACCTGTCTTACGCAGGACAGCTCAGATGTTGCCTCTGGTTTCCTGTCGCTCTCATTCCCATATAAACACCTGGTGCATGCTGTTCTCACACTAGCTCTCCTGTGGTTTATTTCCCTCTCATCTTCAAGCTGTTCTCATATTTTCTTTCTTCTTTCTGTCTTTGAACAAAATACAGAGAGAAAAGTGTCCTTCAGTTTCTCAGTATGAAGACTTTATTTCTGAAGTAACAAGACACCTAACAACTATAGGAACTATTAAAAAAAAATAAGGAGATTTTAACACATCCCTTCGTGAATAGAGCAGGCAAGAATACAAACTTCATTCCTTCCTTGAATCAAGGAGCACTACTGGATTCAACTGCCAGAAGTTTTAGAAGGTTTTTAGACACTGTACAGTGCATTAAGCTCTACTGAATAAAGGACATTCTCTCACTAAGGACTGAGTGTTTTAAGGTCAAGTATTCTAAGAACAGCCTACTTCTTTCAACATTTGTTTATTAATTTATCCATGTTTGCTTACTGCTTCTGCTAAGTATTACCCCAAAGCTAGCCATTTATATTTAGTTGTGTAAATCTAAATTAAGTGCTGTAGTATTTTGTGAAATGTACTATATATCAAGATACAGAGAAAATTGTTCTGGCATGTCAGGGCCCTTTTGGTTAGCAGACTGCATGTGTTGGTACGCTGGTTATTGGTTTTGTTTTTAGAGCCAATTGTTTGGATGCACTGCAAAAGAAACTCAATTCATAAGATAGAAAAAATTCCATAATGAGATACAGGAATTATAAAAATGGTATGATGCTAATCTTACCACTTTCTCTGCTAAGCTGCACTAGGCATTCATAAATGGATCCAAGATAAAATCATTTTTATGAAACTTTTTTTAGTGAGATGGTTTTCCAGAAAATAGCCTTCCCAAGGTAAAGCAATTGTGTTGTAGCTCATTTCCCTTTGCTGTTGGGTTACGTACATGTTTTTATGTGAGAGCTGATTATTGCTTAACAAGTTTTCTTATGGCAAAACAATGTAAATCATTTCTATATACATTTTTTCAGGAACTCATTTACTATTAAGGTTGCCATTTATTACTAAGACTTTTTCTGTTTTTGTCCTTTATAATATTATATTAAACTTGATAACTATTATAGGTAATTTTGAAATATTTGTATGTGTTTGTTACCTTAAACATTTGAAAAAAGCACAAAAAAGTAGATTTAGTTAAACCAGAGAAACACCAATTTTTTAGTAGTAGCAATTTTATATCACAGTTTTATTTTCTTATGAAGCCCAAAAAACACATTGCTACTCATTAAGGCAAGTTCATTATTTAACATAAAAACCAGAATAATCTTTTGAAATAAAAAAAAAATTTTTTTATTTTAACAGTATACTTCTTAAGCTCTTACTACCAGCTCTGAAGAACTTTTTGGAATAATTACATATTCCATAAAGGTGTTTTACAGTGTCATCACTAACCCAGTAGCCATGACAAAAGTCTCTTTTCTTCGTCCCCCCCACTTCCTCTTTTTATCTCCCCACTCTCTCTGTAATAGGCCACTAGAAGGTTGTAATATAACCACCTTTGGAAAGACCATCAATAAAAAAGACACAAAATGTTTAGTTGACCAGAAATTTAAAGTTAGAGAACTTGGATTTATTTAATTCAGTGTTGCCGTAATGTAGGCTTTGCCAGAAAATAATGCTATAAAATTAAATCACTTTAAAACTCTTGAGTGAAAGGTGCTATATATATGTAAATACAAAGGATTCTTACTGAAACACATGTTGCACAACAGAAATACTAAAAATTTATTCTCTAGATTTTGAAATCTCTCTGCATCATGACCCCTTGGATTCAAGTATCAATTGGTAAATGGGTATCATGGCAGTCTAGAGACATTTGCATGTAAAAATATGTAAATTCACTTTTGATTGAGAAGTTGAGAGTAAGTGTAGAATTATGTTTTAGCTAAAAATAGTAAGTGGGTAAGTTAGATTTATATTACTAGCATCCAATTTGCACAATTAGCACACATCCCAGGACAATTAATGAGTGTGAGGCGACCTAATGAGTGTGAGTGAGAATGCAGTTTGACCTCTCCACTAACATCCTAAAACAGAGCCTGCCAAGTTAACAGCACTTCCACTTCAACTGAAAACCTGCAGTGGATTAAAGTACAGTAGGCTGACCCTGAGAAGAAAAAAAAAGAGAGAGAGAAACCAAGGGAATACAATGAGACTATTAAAATATTCATAGTTATATTCATTACCTTCCTCATACTGTTTCAAGAAAGGACTAAACGATAACCAAGTAAATTTTTTTTTCTTCAAAATCTACTTAAGAAGCAGACTTTGTAGGAAGCTAAGCGAAATGGAAATGAACCAGAGCCGTTTTT
Source organism: Peromyscus melanophrys (assembly GCA_902168415.1). Lineage (NCBI taxonomy): Eukaryota > Metazoa > Chordata > Mammalia > Rodentia > Cricetidae > Peromyscus > Peromyscus melanophrys. The sequence goes on from CABHPR010155992.1 coordinate 85,080, forward strand.
CTAAACAGGCTTAAGCCTGCCTTTAGTTATTTGGTCCTTTCTATTTCATAACCAGCCCTAAACCTCTAAGAACACTTAAAAAATCAGACTACCAGCCCCAGCCCAGAACTCTGGCTATGGCAATGTTTTGATCCAAGTTTTTTTGAGTTGGTGGTTACCAAAGAGTTCACAGGACAGGTTCATGTGTAGCACCTTTCATGCAAGGCATGTTAAAAGCCTATTTAAAAATCACTGTGTGTATTATAGAATTGTAGCCACCTCACAAATGGAGTACTACAGCCTTTACTATCTTTACCAGTTTATGTCAGGAAGTGAAATCAATACTGTACCAAATCTGGAATTATAATGGGGAATTATGTATTCTAAATTACTTTTGTACTTTAAGTTACTTTTTATGAGAAAGGTGAATTGTTTTCTTTACAGCTATTTGTCCTGAAATGTATTTTTTTTCTTTAAGTCTTGAATATGAATACCACAAAAAGAGCCCATTTTATAATATAAACCTTGATGTACACATTGAGCTATTTGGACAGAGAAAATGCCTTAAGAGGAGTGCTTAATGGATAATGCTGCACTTGTAACATCCTTTGACAAAATCTGTTTAAATTGTCGTTTTTGTTTCTAATAGTTTTTTTCCAATGTTTGCCATTGTACTCACAACTGTTATTAAATACCAAATCAAATAAAAAGCTGTAACATTTCCTTTAAAATTAATGCTAATAAGGGAGGTAGAGTTGAATGGCAAAACAGTTTTACTTAGTGGTGCCTAATATGAGCCACAAGATTCCATGCATGACAAGATACCATTGTTTGAATTGTCTTCTATAGTCACTTTTTTTTTTAAAATTTTTTTACCTTTGATTCTCCTTCAAAATATATATGCTGGATTAACTGATATAAAAAGAAATAAAAAAGGTAAATTTTTTAAACGAATTGTTATAATCATTTTTAAATTGTATATTAGCCAAGTGTTACTCTTTGCCCTGGAAAACTATTTTCAGTCTTTATGTATTTTATCCTAATTTTTGGTTATTAAGGTTTGGGGGAAGAGTCAATTTTGTCAATGCTAAAATATGTTTAAATGCAGTCTATAGTAGTTTCCCTTATCTGAGAAGGGGTATGTGCTAACACTCCCAGAGAATGCCTGAAACGACTGGGTTTTTTGTTTGTTTTGTTTTTCCCATATACATTAATACTAAAAGCTTAGATCATAAATTAGGCGCAGTAAGAGTAACCATAGTCACTAGTAATAAAATAGAACTATAACAATACTGTTTGGATTTTTTTGTTTTTTTTTCCTCTGGGTTTTTTTTTTTTTGGGGGGGGGGGTGCTGCTGGGGATTTTACTTAGGGCCTGAAGCATGGTAGGCTAGCAGTCTACCACTTCACTTAGCCCCAGCCCTTCTCAGAGCTTGTTATTGTGCTATATGTACTCTGCTTGTGATAGGAGATAACTAGGTGAGGAGATGAAGTGAAGAGCTATAGGAAGCATACTGTGCAGCTAGTAGATCAGGCTTGTTTGAACACCAGCACTCTGAGAACAGACACTGCCACAGTCTGGTAACCCCAAGGGCTGAGGAACTGATAGGGAGTATATACAGCATGGATTCAGTGATGACGTCTCTGCTACTCAAAATGGCAAGTAATTTAAAACTTAATAACTGTTTAATTTTGGAATTTTCCATTTAATAATTTTGAATCAAAGGCTAGCTCAGTCAGTAGAGCATGAGACTCTTAATTGCAGGGTTATGGGTTCATGCCCCACATTGGGCGCCAAATGTGGTCGGAAGGTTTCTCAAGTCTTGTCCGGCCCCAC
>CABHPR010155993.1:7922-74932 GCA_902168415.1 Peromyscus melanophrys
GAAAATATGTAATGAGAGAATGATAAGCTAATATATCCTAAAAGGTTCCTTTAATACTTTGTGACCTCAGCTATTTTTTTTCAAAAGAACTTTTATTCTAGCCATTGCATCCCTGTTATCAAACTCTGTGGCAGTTGGAGCTTTCAGAATGACATAATCCTTTACAGGGCAATGACAAAATTGTGGCCAAAGAGAGAGAGAGAGAGTAACTGTTAATGTCCTTTTCATAATTTAAGGAATTGGTTAGAAGAATCTATTCATGACAAGTTGGACAACAATTACTCACAATTAGAGACATATTATTAATTACCTCTATGGCTTCATTAAGTAAAATGAAAAACATGTCTCAAAATAAGATTTAACAACTAAAACATAATTTCTTTAAAATATGGATTTTTTCTATTTCACAATAATTCAAGCACACATAACAGTATTGAAATTTATCTACTTATTCATTTATATATGCAACAATAATAATCAAAGAAATAAGACCCTGTACTTGGGGAGGTACTTGGGATGGTATGGGAACAGCTGGGGCAAGGAAATGTAGAATGATGTAATTATACTGTAGTTAAATTTTAAAAATATTAAGGAAAATGCTTAAAAAGGTTAATATTATGAATAATGTGTGTTTCTTAGGAACACAAGCATACCCCCCCACACAGAGACAAACACATTTCTAACCTCAGCCACCATGGTAGCAGAAGGCATAATGAGTTAGATCTCTTAACATTACATAAAAAGAAAGTAAACAGTATTTCCACATTTTACTGAGGATAAAATTATCATTTAAAAAGCAACAGTATTTTTTTAATACCGTGTTTAACCATACAGATTAATTAATCAAATTTGGGGAAATATGCCTTTAAAAGTGAAGCAGTTAGTAATTTTTCTCCCAGCTTAACTAGTATTATTTTAAACAAGATTGTTTTTATATCTTTTTATGGAAAATATAACTGTTCATGAATTGTTATGCATATTCTGTAGCTAAATGAATAAAAATGTATCAATCAATATCATATACCTCCAAAAGAAGGTGACTTACTGTTTTTTTTTTCTAAAAATAAAGTTTTTATTCTGTGTTATAAACATGTTAAATTTACAGTGATACTATTATACAGGGGAAATAGGATCCATGGACATATTTTTCTAATCTTATTTACTTTCACTTATATTGAAGCAGCAGTAGAAAATTCTGATGATACAAAGAAAATAGGCATACAAAGACATCTGTAATAGTAAACATGGTATGTTTAAAATCTAGAGAAAAATGACAATGTCTCAGTGCTAACACTGGCGCTACAGACATATTCATACCTCAGAATGACTTTCTTCATTCTCTCGAATGTGGAAACCAGTAGAGCTGGGGCATTTCTGATGTGTGACAGGAATATTGTCACTTTTGTTGTGTGAGTTACACTGAAAGAGATTACCAAATAATTGTGACAAACTACTCTACGTGAAGAATGTCCCTCGAGTGACAAGGCTAATTGCTGTGAGCCTAAGGATAAAATGAACTTTGAACTAACCGGGCTCCACATTCACAAATAGCATGCATTGGTATCTACCACAGAAAATGGAAGGCATAATACTATTACTTATTAGCATGTTAAAAATGTTAGTTCACTTATTATATTCAAAGAAGAAACTACTCACCTATAATTACACTTTTAGAAGTTGTCAAGTTTATATTTCAGATATTAACTTATGGGTGAGCCCTTCTTTAGAACTACATTAATATGGCTGCTTCTATATTTCTCACAGGAATCTTCATTTAAAAGCAAGACATCATTCATTTCCCTTTCTTTCCTTTGTTCCTCTCTAGTCTCTTCTTGGGACAGGGACACCAGTAAATATTGCTGTTTTAGTTGTTTGTTAAGTATAGCATTATAGTTTCTAAAGATTTTAATTTAATAAAAGGTGACATTGTACCACCAGGAAAAAGCCATCACTGACTCATTACCTATTGAGGGTATTACAGTTTCATTCTCAGATCAAAATTTTGTTGTCTTTAAAAATATTTTTATGATGGGTATTGCATTTTGCAGATAATAATCATCTCATTTGCTTTTGTTTCCATATGACATCTAGGAAAACTTTTAAACACAATTATTCATAAGCCTTTAGTATGGATAAACTTACTTCATGGTATATATACACACATACATACACACACATTAACAGTTTGATTTCAGCTTTATTTAAGCCCCAACTCCTATGAGAAATCTACATGGGTAATTCAAACAAATTGTAATTGACACTTTTAACCTCTGTTGAGAACTCAGTAACTTTTAGGTGTAGTAACTAAAATGCTACCTTGCCAGTATCAATTCATTGAATGCAATTAAAATTGTTGGAACAACTTCATCCATGTTTTCTTTTATATTTCATTACGAAAGTGTCCTTTGTTTTCTAAAACAATAAAACTAAAATACATCTTAAAACAGTTATTTTCAACTATGATGATCATAGACATTTTAATTAATTTCTGTACCTAACCTTTCTGCATATCTATTCATGCTGATTAATCTAATTTAAACATCTTATGTACTATTTGCTTTCCCCCCAAAAGAAACATGTCCTAAATCCCTGTGACTCACTAGTTGATCTTACATTGGCCAACAAAGTATTAGATTCATTTGGAGAACTTTTACAAACCACTAATGATAGAGTTCTGGTTCATATCAGTTAATTAAGAATTCATGTGTAATTATTTTTAAGTGCTTTGGTGATTTTAAATTGCAGACAGAGACTGGAGTTCCTGAGTTAAGATGAACTACACTGAATTATGTCATTCACCAATTTGGTTCTGCTTGTTTGTTCATTTAGTGAGTAGAAAGTCATTTACTATGTGCATATGTGCATATTATCTCAAGACTTAGAGGTCCATAAAGATATGACTTGTAATAACTAATAATTTATTCAGGCCCTTAAACAATACAAGGTAACCATTAACCATCATGACTTGTAAAGATACCTAACAAAGTGTACACATAAATTGCTGAGGAAAAAGATGAGAACTTTTCTATTTCAGTTTTCTATAGCTATGGTAAAACACTGACCCAACGCATCTAGAAAAGGACAGGGTTTGTTTTACTTACAGCTTATATATTGCATCAGTGAGAGATGCCAGAACAGAAGTTCAAGTCAGAAATTTAATGGCAGGAACTGATGTAGAAAATACAAAGTTATGCTGCTTATATCTTGCTCCCCAGGTCTTTCTCAGTGTGTTTTCTTTACAGGCTAGTATGGTATACCCATGGTTGGTTCTGCTTACACTTGGCTGGGCCTTCTCAAATTAATCATTAATCAAGAAAATATCTTACCAACTTGCTCAGGGTTCAATCTGGTGGAGGAAATTCCTCAATTGAGGGTCCCTTTTCCCACATGACTCTAGTTTGTATCAAGTTGATGAGTACTAAGCAGCACAGGATCAAATCTAGACATTTGGGTTGGCTCCATCTGAAGAGTCTTGAGAGATGGACTGTCGAGAATGCCCTGGGGAGTGTACATTCAAGATACAAGAAACTACACAAAACTCTTTGAAGAGATGTATTTTGTTAATTCGTGAGAAGTTGTAGCAGTTCAAATATAAAGAATGTGAAGATTAATTTGAAGATGGACAGAAATACATTGAATTCAGCAGTAGAATCAATAATGTCATGTAACATAAGTGAATTCAGTATAAGAAATGATTGACTGGTATAGGCTTTTTAATAAGAACCAAATGAAGTCATTTTTTTTCTCTTCTGAGTAGTACTCCATTGTGTATATGTGCCACATTTTCTTAATCCATTCTTCAGTTGAGGGGCTTCTAGGTTGTTTCCAGGTTACAGCTATTACAAATAATGCTGCTATGAACATAGTTGAGCATGTGTCCCTATGGTACAATTGAGCATTCCTTGGGTATATGCCCAAGAGTGGTATGGCTAGGTCTTGAGGAAGATTGATTCCCAATTTTTGAGAAACCGCCACACTGATTTCAAAAGTAGCTGTACCAGTCTGCACTCCCACCAACAGTGGAGAAGTGTTCCCCTTGCTCCACATCTTCTCCAACATAAGCTGTCTACAGTCCTTTTGATCTTAGCCATTCTGACAGGTATAAGATGGTATCTCAGAGTCATTTTGATTTGCATCTCCCTGATGAATAAGGATGCTGAGTAATTCGTTACATGTCTTTTGGCCATTTGAAATTCTTCCTTTGAGAATTCTCTGTTTAGCTCTATAGCCCGTTTTTTAAATTGGGTTGTTCATTATTTTGATGTCTAGTTTCTTGAGTTCTTTATATATTTTGGAGATTAACCTTCTGTCAGATGAAATTTGCAGGCAAATGGATGAACTAGAATATATCATCCTGAGTGAGGTAACCCAGATTCAGAAGGACAAACATGGTATGTACCCACTCATAAGTGGATACTGGAAGTAAAGCAAAGGATGACCAGACTATAATTCACAACTCCAGAGAAGCTAGCTAACAAGGAAGATCCAAAGAAGGACACATGTATCACCTTGGGAAGGGGAAATAGATGAGAACTCCATGAGTGAACTGGGGGTGAGGGGTGGGCAATGGAGGTTAGGGGATAGGGGACAAGAACATAAAGAAATGGGATGGTTGAACTGGAACAGGGATGGAGTGGGAAAGCAATGAGAGAGATACCATGATAGAGGGAGATATCATGAGGATAGAAAGAAATCCAGTGCTAGGGAAGTTGTCAAGAATCCGCAAGGATGTCCCCAGCTTGGACTACTAGAAATAGTGGAGAGTGTGCCTGAACTGAACTGGCTTGCCCCAGTGATCAGACCGGTGATTACCCTAATTGTCATCACAGAACTTTTGTCTAAGTGATGGAGACAGATGCAGAGATCCACAACCTAACACCAGGCAGAGCTCCAGGAGTCCAATAGGAGAGAGAAAGGAGAGATTGTATGAGCAAGTGCATCAGGATCCTGATTGGGAACCCTGCAGAGACAACCAAATTAAACTAGTGGGAACTCATGTAAGTTGGATCAATGGCTGTGGAGCCTACATGGAACTGGACTAGGCCCTCTGCATGGGAGACAATTGTGTAGCTTGTCTGCTTGGGGCGCCCCCTGGTGGTAGAATCAGAATCCATCCCTGGTGCATGAGGGGGCTTTTTGGAGCCCATTACTTATGATGAGATACCTGGTGCAGGCTTGAGGCATGGGGAAGGGCTTGAACTTCCTTCTACTGGATATGCCTCCCCATGGGAGGACTTGCCTTCTTGAGGAGAGGATTTGGGGGTAGGTTGGGGGGGAAGGCTGAGGGGGCAGGAGGAAGGAAGAGGAGAATCTTTGATTGGTGTGTAAAATGAATGAAAAATTTTTCTTAATAAAAAAAAACTGAATGAAGAATTGGGGATGAACTTTTATATTTTACTACATACCCTAAAGAAATACAAACCCCAAACAAAAGGAATTCTGTTGCAGCATACTAATTACACTCAGATAAATTCTCCTGTTCCAGTAAGGCTTGACCCATAAGCTTCTATGGTGTCTCATTATGGAAGAGCCTCCTTTTGTAAAACAGGGAAAGCATCAAAGGAAAATTTCAACCCACAGTTAATTCCTCACTATTTTGATTTTACCACTGTCAGGGCAGAAATTTTCTCTGGAGATTATAAAATCAGAGCAATGAAGAAAAACAGTAATACTGTAAAAGTGTTTAGAGGTGAAATAGTATAAATAGCCAAATGTAAGACAAAAAAGTCTTGGTGAGGAAATAATTTAATCAATATGTATCTTTCCTAATTTTATCACAAAATTTGTAAAAGGAAACAAAATTATTTTAAGTATTAAGTTTCTTCTACCCAAATATTCTACTATTCATAAAATTTAGTATGAATTAATTTATTAAAAACTATGATTAATGTGCATTTGTTAGATCAGATTTATTCTTATGAGGTACATATGGAAATCAAACTTGAGATGTTGTAAGCTCAATAACAACTTTATTAAATGTAAATCACTGTACTGTAACTACATTTGTTTTATACTTTAAAGCCTTCAATATTTTTTTACTACCTGTGATTGATAGACTGTATTTAATATGTGGATAAAACTTGCTTTCCCCAAACACCCATTGTGCTTCCTGGGAAATGGCTATTCACTACCTATAGAAAAGCCTACTCAAACTTGCTACACAAGCAGCTACTTTAGCTCTTTCAATTTTGATACAAATCCTAAAAAAGCACTTCATAATCATGATATCAAGAGAAAGAAAATCAATAGTTGAAAAGCAACAAAAGGTTCATGAAAAGTCACATAACCATAAATAAGAACTAGGCACTTGGTTTGCTAAAAGGGAGTTCATTACTTTTCCTACTTCACTCTAGGGTAGCAGGTGTGTGAACTCTATTATTTTTGTCCCTCCTCCTACCTTCTTACAAAATCAAGATTGTTTGATAAAAATCAATGGCACTTTTATAAATCCCTTATAATCACTATAGAGGCATGAGCTTGGCTCTATTTTCTGTGCTATATTTTTCATCAAATAACAAGTCTATTTGTTAAAACCTCCCACTGAATATTCCATTTGTACCCATTTTAACAAACCATGGATTGCTGTCATAGAAAACCATAATACATTCTTGAAAGTTACGAAATAAAATTTCTAAAAGTTAATAAAAAGTTATGTTCACATACACACACAAATAAAGATCAACATTAAATTTTATCTATAATTGGTGCCACCAACTCCTCTTCGTCTACATATAGCACAACATACTTGTTCAAGACTTAATATCTCAATTTCCCTAAACTGCTCTATCACTATCACCATAAAATTTTGCATTAGTAATTCAGGGGTCCACTTTCAGTCCACGTTAAACTACATAAAGGACTGTTATTCCTCTCTGATGTCCTCTAAGACACCAACACTGATATCTTCCCTCTTCTATTGTCCTCTTTCAAGAACCATTATTTGTTTTGGTTTCAAATTGGAAAGCATCAGAGGAGATGGGGTCCTGGAAATTCTTCAGAGAGTATTTTCTTAGCACACTATTCACAATAGCCAAGTTATGGAATCAACCAAAGTATGTGTCTTCAGAAGCAATGTCATACGTACAGTAAATCTGTTTTTATTTGGCTTGGAGTTACACACACACGCACATTCTCTCTCTCTCTCTCTCTCTCTCTCTCTCTCTCTCTCTCTCTCTCTCTCTCTCTAATCTTTTTATAAGCAAATGGAAAGCATTTTCATTTTAAACACAACCACACTAGCTATTTTTTACATGCTCATTCATTGATATGTTTAAAACAAACAAACAAATAAACAAACAAAAAAACATTTTTCTCCCTCCAAAACTCTTCTTATTCTCTTTTTAATTTATGTCCTTGTGTTTACTATGTTTCTTTTCTTTTCTTTTTCTTTTTTTTTCAAGACAGCATTTCTCTATATATCTCTGCCTGTCCTGGAACTCTCACTATAGACCAGGTGTATACATATATACATATAAATAAAGTCTGCTCAGTATATAGACTGTTACTTTTATTTATGTTTTCAAAGCTGATCATGTGGTATTGGATAATTAGTTGGTGTGTTCCTCGCTTGGTAAAACTATTTCTCCCACTCCCTGCTTTCCTTAGTTGCTTGTGGTTCCTCTGTACGTTTGAAGCCTTGTGCTCTTTTACCCCTCCACTTCGGTTTATCCACTGGTGTCATCCATTTTTAGCTTATGTTTGGGCAGTCACGTTGGTGAGACTTTATGGCTGTCACTTCTGATGTTGTTAGAAGACAAGTTTTCACAGAAAACTCCTAAGTCTTTTGGTTCTTAAAATTTTTCTGCCCCAAATTTCACAGTGTTCCTTGAGCTTTAGGTGTGGGAATATGTTGTGGATGTATCCATTGGGACTGGGCTTCACAATTCTGGGTTTTGATTGGTTGTAATTTTTCTGTAGTGGTCTTCATCTATTTAAAAGAAAATTCCTAAATGATCTCCTTTTTGATAATTATTTTTTGAAGCCTGACAAAGAACACACTGTTGCTTTGAGAGATGGGAGAGTGTCTTTCTGTACGCTGTGAATATGTATTGCTCTGGTTTGTTGATAAATAAAGCCATTTGATCTATGGCAAGGCAGCTTAGAGTCATGTGGTAAATTCAAAGAATGAGAAAGGAAGAAGGCTGGGTGGGGTGGGGCTAGGTGTGAACGCTAGCAAGCCAACCAAAGAACAACATGTAATGTGACGCAGGTAAATCCACAGAACATGTGGTGATACATCAATTAATAGTTATGAGCTAATTTAAGATATAAGAGCTAGCTAACAAAAGGCTTGAACCATGGCCACACAGTTATAATTAATATAAGCTCCTGTGTGTTTACTTGGGGGACATGAGTGGGAAAGATTTGTCCCGACTGTCAGCAGGAGGGGACACAGGAAATCATCAGACTACAATGGTCTCCTTTTTGAAAAGTATTTTTTGAAGCCAGACAAAGAACATTCTGTTACTTCCTCTTAAACTTCTTTCCCTATTATTCTAAATGTAGCCTCCCCTTATTTTAATTAAAGCGAAAACAAGTTTCTCCCGCTGATGTCCAAGATAGTGTCTGAAGCATTATTCTATTTTTTTTGAAATATAAATATATTTATATAAAATTGTTGAAAGAATAAATGAATGACCTCATAATTTTTCCCAATAATTTACATTGCATAATGTGTTTTGGTTTTAACTCTAGTCACGTGACTGTAGTCCTTTCTTTTTGTCCCTATTAACTGAATTCACTGGGAAGTCATGACTGTAAGACTTAGAATCTACAGGACACTGTTAGAACAAAAGCAAGAAGCAAGGCCTTTGGAGATTGAGAGTACGCAAATGCAAATCAGGAGCAATAAACATAGAAGTGGATTGGAGCCTTTCCCTTCACTGGACCCCTAGTAACTTCCTGCAGGAAGTAGTTTCATGAGTCTATCTGTTAACCAAATGGAGAGATTTGAATTGATTAGCTGAATATATGAACAGATTAAATCCTGTCCAATTCACAGAACTGCAACATTTTCCCCTTACAGTGTTCTTTGCAGTATCCACACTGCTTTTTTATAGCACCAGATTCCCTTTTCCTCTGTATAAAAATAATGGATTGTCCTTTAAATCTCTCAAGAGCTCATCACAACACTCTTCATTTTGTCTATTCAAATTCTCTCCAACATTCCATTACATCCTTTCAATTTTCATTCTTATTTTTTTTTTTAATTTGGGCTATCTTTTTTGACCTTTTTCAGTTTCTCCAAAGGCTACTCTTCATTTTCCCCATCTGAAGTACTTCTTTATGCTTTGTTTTGTAAGCTATTTTTAACTCAGGTTTGAAGAGAACACATTGATGGAGGTGTTGTCCTGCTAACATTTAGAAGCTTTATCTCACATGCTTTGTTTTTCAGAAAACAGGAATACAAGGGTTAACTCTGTGTGGTTTTGCCACACAGGCCATTAAACAGGGTAATGGTTTTCCCTTAAATATAGTTCCTTGCAATCAAGTGAGATCAATGCCTAAAGTACATATTTCTGATTGTGCACTTGGCTTTTACAAGCAGGTCACTTTTAAACATTTGTATAAGATTTTCTACAATTTACAGCATTATAGCACAACTGGTGGAGTGATGTGTTTCAAAAGAATTAGGGCAAAAGGAAGACAATATATACAGGAAAAATATCTTAATGCATCTATTGAAAAAAATATAAAAATGTGAAATTAAAGTCTTAAGAAATTCAGTAAGTGGTTTAAATTGGAGAGCACGATGAAACGTGTTCTTTCATTGGTTAAAAAGTCTCCTTTTATAGCTGTTCTGAATGTAATGGTGTCTATCAGAAACTGTCTGAAGTTTTCTATGTAATTCTAACAATTTCATAAAATGCAAAGGCACCAAATACCACAGCCTCAAATAGATTTCTTTCAGTATGTTATTACTTGCATGGCATTTCAAAGCAACCTTTTGTCATTAATATTGTGGTTACTATAAAGATTAAGCAACTCCAACCTCTGTCCAGTTCCTGGGAATGTAAGTTTTGTTGAATTCCATACTGAACTTGAAAACTTTTCTTAAAGAACAATTGACATATACAAAAATAGATGTATAAGACGCAGACATAGAACTACCAATAAATGTAGCCCCAAATAAGCAATTACTCAGGCTTTTGAGAGGATTATATTAGGCTGAATTCTCCCTCCTTTTGTAAGCATAATATTTAATGAATGCACATGGGAGAAAGCCAATATTTTTCTTATTGTAGCAATTATTGATAATCCAATTAAGAAATAGCCCTGTATTCCAAATTGCTTACTGGAGTCCTTCTCAGTGTACAGTAAGGGTTCACTATGTATGTACACAATGATCTTGAGCAGTAAGTATGAAAAAGATTGATGAAGCCATGGCTAATACAGTACACAGTGTTGGAAGGTGAATACACTTTTGCTAAATAAATAAAATCTGTACATTTTCCCTCATACAGCTGTAAGTTCATTCATTGGAAAATACTTACAGTCTTTATAAGTTAATAGAGATAAAGCCAGATGTAATTTCAGGCTATTGCTCATCGTAGAAGAATGCGAAACCAACTGCATGAGTACCACAAATCGTAGCCATTTCCGTAAAAGTTATGACATATTTCTCTAAAAGTTTCATAGACCCCATGTTATAGCTTTATGCAATTCTTTTGACAGAGTTGCTACAAATGTACATTGAAATATAATTTCCTCAGAAAATATATCTATATTCAAACACTAGTGTTCTTGGCTTTACAGTTACTCATCTTTTCTATTAAACCTTGCATTATTACCTTACCTTGCAGAATACTCTGAATGGTTTTGAATGACATAAGGATTACATTTTATATTGCTTCAACAAAGCTCTGTTAATGCCATGTGGTTTTTATATTGCAACTTAATTATGCATTTTAAATAATTGGCTGTAAACAATGCATACTTCCTAGGCACATCAAAAGAAATAATTCTGGCCAAACGTATTCAAAAGAAGGAATAATATACATTTTCAGTACCAAAATCAATCTGTATCATATTTAGGGTAAATATTTTCAGATGACTTAAGCTCATTTTATGATTTATTGTCATAAAATTCTTGAGATTTGTCCATATATTCATTGTTGAATTGTCTTTATATTCTTTAACACATCTAAAACTGGAATTTCCCCAACACAGGAATGATAGATGGAATTAAAAGCTTCTAAGTAGTCCCAACATATTAGAAAAGTCCTATAAGGAAAGTGAACACTTAGAATTTAAGACTGCAAAATTTCTGTTATGTGTCTGAATTGAGTTGAAAAAGTTTGGGGGATAAAAAAACCTAATCAGTGGTCATTGCTTACTTTCACTAGCCTATTTAATTGTTACTGCAGTTAACTGATTTATAAGAATGAAGAAGTGATACATGTTTTTATAGGTAAAAATGTCCAAACAGTTCTGAAATGGTGTCAAATACATGAGACTAAAATTAACCTATTAGAACACAGCATTAGTTTGTGAATGTTCTGTCTTAGCTAATGTATGTATAAGATGAACAGAAAGTATGTGATGACAGAATTTTCTTATAGTAAATGTGCTTCTGTAGAGGGATCATATATGATATCATAGATGTACAAATATATACACACAAAAAACACATGTTCAAATTTATGGAAAATTGTTTAATGTAAGTGATTATGTTTATTTTTATTAGGGTGATTTTAATATATAAAATGGGCTTAACTAATACTAGATTAAGTATATTTTATGAAATATTTCATTCATCTATTAAAATGATATGTCATGTAAATAAAAAAATATGAAATATAAATATTTTGGAAATAAATCATATGCTATACACTTAGTATATGTAATATCTATTGGAAATTCTAAAGTTAAGTATTTCTGAAAAAAAATACTCACAGATTTATAACTGTATTTAGAAATGTCCATGGTAAAGAGAAAAGTTTTGAAACCTGAACTGAGTATGTCATTATATTACAAAAATATTCCCAAAATAAACATTTCCAAAATATTTTTAGTTTTGTCTCTCTGCATGCCAGGCATCAAAAACCACAGTCTGCAAGTAAACCATGATCCAAAGAAATCAAATAATATTTTCAGAGGCTCGATTCCTGAGTGCTATGCAGTGATTTAAAAATTCAAGATGATGCCAGTTATTTGAATATTGTCTTTCAAGGCTCATATGCTGTTTTATCCAAGGCAACATTTCAGAAACAAAAGTTTTTGAAAGTGACTCTGAGACATGAAACTAAGTTTGCAATCAAATATGCCAAGAGGAGGCAAGGGGGGAGCGCTTTATTTTATTCTTGCACAATGAAGTCTACTGTTATTATGTAATTTCAAAATGTCTGTTCTAAGATTAATAGTTTATATTCTGATCTCCAGTGCATTTATCTAAGTTGTGTGATATCTAAATTTGAATGAAAATACATAACTTTTTCTATAATGCTTTACAATCAAATTGATGTACTAGAAGGCTCCGGCATGTGACATTCGTTACTTGCCTGTACCTCTGCCTCCATACCCAGCTCCAATTACATTTTATTCACACACATACAATATATATGCCACAAACTCTGATATCATTCAACTCTATTTCCTCTTTCTTTACAGAAAATGAATTGGTACTTGACTGGTACTTGAAATATCATTTGAAATGGGTAAAACTAAATAGTCCCAAACAAAGTACACAACAGTGTTGCTAGACGGGAAATCTCCTGTAAGTCCAGTTTGCATAAGACTGAATATCTCACAAGCTATCGTATTTTTTTTTCCGACCAAGTTTTAAAATTAAAGTTCATGTACTTTAAGGCACATGAGAAGCATGCTCACTTTCAAGATTTTAAAAATATTTTTTTCTAATAAAATCGGGCAAAAATTATAATCCTTGAAGGAATATACTTTAACAAACAAGAAATGCCTTCTGGTATAGTCACTGCTAATATACTTCATCTTTGGAATTGCTTTTTTTTTTCTTTTTTGTCTCCCAGCTCCAAACTAACATTATTTCAGTAAAACTATTTCACTGTTTATCTTTTAATCCCAAGGCCATAGAATTACAAACATCTGATGACTTAAACATTAGTGCTTCTCTGATCTGCTGTCAGGAATTGTCCCTAGGTGAAAGATTGAAGGACACTTTGGCAATGACTTCAGACATATATTAAATCAAACTATGAAGTGTGTATATATTATATATACAAATGTATATTTATATATGCATATATGTAGAGAGAAATCATATTAGTGAAAAAGAGAATATAATAGTGCATTTGATATTCTTCAAAAGCATCACATAACCTCTGAAATTTGTATGATGATTCCTACCAATTAATGAAAACATTCATAGATCCACTATTTCCGTTATCTATATCAACATTTTTAAATAACTAACGAAAAGTAAAGACAAGTAAGTAATTCATATTATTTAGGAGTCATATTAGTATATTAGACCATTGAAATAAACTCCCTGTATCTCTCAAGTGTATTCAGCAGCATAGTTAAATATTATTTAGAAGAGTTTAAAATATAGTGGATAATTAAAATCTGTAATCAGAGTAGACACTAGCTGTGGTGGTATTGTGTTCCCCAAAATATTGTGTATGCTAATAAACTTATCTGGGGTCAGAGAACAGGACAGCCACAATATTAAACATAGAAGTTAGGAGGCAGTGGTAGCACACACCTTTAATCCTAGCATTCCAGAGGCAGAAATTCATGTGTTCAAGGATACACCCAAGCATGGTGACCCACGCCTTTAATCCCAGAAAGCGCGCTTTAATCCCAGGGAGTGGCGGTAGAAAGCAGAAAGGTATATAAGGCGTGAGGACCAGAAACTAGAGGTATTTGGCCTGGAGAAGCATTTTGCCCTGGAGAGGCATTTGGCCTGGAGAAGCATTGGGCTAGTTAAGCATTCAGGCTTCTAGCAGCAGTTCAGCTGAGACCCATTTTGGATGAAGACTCAGAGGCCTCCAGTCTGAGGAAACAAGACCAGCCGAGAAGTTGGCCAGGTGAGGGTAGCTGTGGCTTGTTCTATCTCTCTGACCTTCCAGTGTTCACCCCAATAACTGGCTCAGGTTTGATTTTATTAATAAGACTCTCTAAGATTCATGCTACAACTAGCCTTGTTACATTTTATGTTTTCTAGCATGAAATTATTTAGAAGAAGAATACAGAATATTGTATTTTGTCTTACAATAAAACTAAAATACATTTATTTCAACTACAAGAGAAGAATATTTAATTTCATGATCATTTTTACAACACAAAGGTTGGTTACTATTTCAAATATTTTGAAATTATTATATCGTATATTGAGAGAATATTGTACAAAATTTTTCTTTTAAAAATACCAATACTAAATCACTTCCATATGATGACAGTATTTAATTCAAGAGAAATACTAGCATACACTTTCAGACACACAGACACAAGCACATAATTGTTGTCTTAATAAACAATGCCTTTGAAGCAATGATCTTTGTGACCATGTAATAGCACTCTATTACAATTCCAAGCTCTATCAAACCTGTTTGTCAACTTTAAATGATTAGGATGTGACCAAATTGAATGGATTTTTTTGATTCCTCACCAATGAAAGCAATGATTCTACTAGATCCTTTAGACAATATCTTTCTTTTATCATTTGATTAGCAAGAGACTTGATGTGAACGGAGAATGAGATTATCAACACTAATTTGTGATGGTTTCTTATCTCTGTGATTAGCTATTTAACTCTAATACTCTGTACAGATGCAAAATTCTCCAGGACCCTGTGGAACACATTATCTCAAAAACCTTCAACCCATACCTTTTGCCTCCTAATCATCTCACAGAACATGTAAATTTCCTGCAACTTTCCAGCATGCCCATTTATAGAAAGACTTGCTTGGGCATTAAAAGTGATTGTGTGTGAGTTCTGATGTGTTTTGTTCTTCTTTTGTGTCCAAAAGTTGTTGGTAAGATTTAATGTTGAACCTGTCTTTTCCTTTACTTGGGGACTGCCTACAAATAAATTGTCAGATGTATAGTGGGAAATAATACATGTGTGGATGTCTCTATCTATGTGTGAATGAACATATGTGCCCTTTTTCCAGTTATGAGAAAGGAAGAAGTGGGATGTTCTTGTGAGCATGCTTTTGGGGAAAGAAGGGAAGGAAGCAACTTGGCAATGGCTGGTTTCCTTTGAGACTCAGCATAAAAGAACAAAGAGTCATCACAGTAAACATGACCATGTACTTGACACTGGACTCAGTAGCTCTGAGTTCATCTGTGCCTTTCTTTCAGGTCTACATTGTTTGAAGATCTTGGTCATCCACAGCATTGACACTCAGTTAATACATGGAATATGGACTTGAAATCTGTACTTGCAAATAAAGGATATAGCAAAGTTCTTTTTTTTTCAAATGGCTTAAACATTTGGTAGACTACTGTATTTCATGCTAAAAATTATCAAGTTTCTTAATCTCATGTCATAAATTAGAGGTTTATAGTATGAATGGTCTAATTATCATGTAAGGGGCTAATAACAAAGGATTGTCAACATACTGAACTTTATCCCCTAGCTAATTTGATACAGATGGCCATTAAATACAAGAGAAGATAAATTTCACTATTGTGAATTTTCATAAAATCTTAAGAAAGTTGATGCTTAACTTGATATTCAAATGTTTGAAATTCAATTAAAAATGTCCTATGCTCAGAATCTATGACATGCAAAAGACCAGTCATATTCTATAACCTCAGCTTTAAAGGGGGTATTATGAATATAAAAGTTTATATATATATATATATATATATATATATGAGAGATATATATATTTATATAAAATATGTGTATATGTATAATTTCTTATAATTTGCACTCTTTTGCATTAGGAGTTGATCATAAGGAAGATGTGAATAAAGTCTCCTAATTTGTATATTGTGTTTTTTAAGCTTATTGACGTTGTATGTGTCTTCTTTCAATAGAAAGAATCTTTACCATTCTTATTCCCCAGTGAGGTCTCCAAAGTATGGTAAAGTGAACAAATTTGTTCGCTGCCTTATTAAAATAAACATCTAAACACAACAAGAGAAATTTGCTCAAGGAAAAAAATCCTAGTATGCACAAACACCGAATAAAGGACTCATTCAGCAAATATTTACAAACTTGTAAACAAGCTGTAAAAAGGACACATGAAAGATAGAAAAACCTTATTTTCTACTACTCATTAAACTGAAACTACCAGTGAATGAAAATTTGCTTAAGAATAAAGCCAGCACCTACATTCTCTTTGTTTGCTTGCCAACTTCCCATACTGCCTATTGACTAATAAAACATCCTCTCCAGCTTTTGAAAGTTTTCCCCCCTCACTTGAAGGTTTGTGTTGATGTCAAGTTAGGCAAGGCAACAACATTTGCTCCATTTATGTACCATATATAAATAAGCGTACGCTTTACATGAACTGCCATGAAGCGAAGACTTTGAGAGCATGTGCCTATAAAAGTGGGGCACAGTTGTGTTGTATATATTTTTATCAATGCATAATTTTAAGATCCAAAATTGTTCATTCAATTTTCCCAGTCTTGAAGAGCATAAGACAAATGACTCACCATATTCTAGAAACATTTTATATTTTAAATTATCTCTGAAATGCAATCACTAATGAGTTATTTGATTACCATAATCAGAAACACTAATCACTACAGTCTTGATGAAAATTCAGACATTATCTCAAGAGGGATTTGGTGAAATAAATGTGTTGGCATGCTATTTGTATTTTCCCATAGTTACTCATTGTGAATCAGGGTAAAATAAGTTTATGAACAGACATTACAAATAGTGTAAAATACAATACAGATAATGGGAATAAAAGACAGAATCTACCCACTAAAAGTGAAAAATATAACATAAATATTCTCTTGATAACATAGCCAGAGAAACAATTCATTTGACTATATAAACAACTTTACAATTACATACATTGTATGTAGTTAAATCTCCTTATAAATTGTTGACATCCCTGACACTTTTTTTCTGGTTAACAATTGACCCCAGGTCTGATGGTTATGCACAACCACTGAGTGGTGCTTCTCTCGTCAGCACACTCTGCTCTTTTTTGAACAGTAAAACAAGAAGGTAAAGGGGACCAGATCTTCAGGCATACTATTTCATGTTGTTTTATTATCACATTTTTATACTAATTTTCTCACTTCAAAGAATACAAGTAGATGGAAACTTTCTATTTATGGCTCAATGATCCAAAGTCTTACATTATCTGTGGAATGTCTGTTTGTGTGTATATTTTTCCCATCTGTTGCATGAGGAAGCTTCCTTGATAAAGGACAGACAAGGTACTGATGTCTGAGTACAGCAGAATATCATGAGGAGTCATTCTGAGGAGTCACAATGAGTGTAAGGGCCAGAAGAGATGGAGGACACCAAGAACTCAAAGTTCTCTATTTTGTGGCTGTTTACTTATTGGCTGAAGAACTTCATATAATTACATGCCTTCAGTAGGCTCCTAAACACCAGTGAGTTATGACAGCAGTTTTTTCCTTCTGAACCAGCTCTTCTGCCTGTTCAGTCTTACTTCCACCTCAGGAAAAAAAAAGTGTTTTATTTACTAACTATCTCTTGTAGTCTTCCTTCCAGCATCTAAGACACTTGTCAAAAGCTCAAGTCATCAGCTTGTCCCTTTATCACTAAATCTTCCTTGCCTTTTGCACTCACAGCAAACCCAAGTCCTGTAGGACTAATTTCTTTAAATAACAGTCATACATATTTTTGCACCCATTTCCCTCCTCATTGCCCCACTGTGCACAGTATCGCATGAGTCATAGATTCTTTTAAAATTTAACAAATGCATTCAGTAATTTTAGTTTTAGTCTATTGTAGAACCACAAAGTCCATAACCTCTCATAAAACTGCGTAGATTTGCTGAGAAAAGTGAAAATTTGTAATGAAACATTTGGAATTTGCACGGAAGCACATTCATACTATTTTCATGGAGGGCATTTATATTCACTGTAAAATAATAGGCACATGATGTAACACATGATTCCAATATACTTCCGGCCACAATGATCCCTCTCCCATCTATCAGGGAATATGGCCAAGATATTCAAAAGTGATTGCTGGATGTGAAGGAATTTGAAAGGTACAGGAGTTCATAAAAAAGTAAATGAGTATAAAATTATATGAAGTCTCCCAGAGGGTTAAAACTTGCAAGAAGATAAATTAACAAGTACTATAGATTAGGGAAATACTGTGATAAAAGAAAAAGTACCAACATGGATTCTGAATCACAGATACAAAGAAATGAAAGATTAGCATTAATGAAAGATAAAAAGTTGTTGATTTCCAAAAAAAAGTTTGTCAATGATACATAATATATCCTTATCATACTTTATTATATTTCAAACCTTGGTAGTTACTTTAAAAATAAAAGGTGCTTCTCTATGGGTATTTAGGGGACACTATAATACTATCCTATGTAGTAGAGTAATGGCAGTAGGTTCTTCCCTAAGGCCTATACCCAACTAGTACTGGGTTTCAAGGCCAGTAGCAGTTCTAGTCATGAAGTCAATATCACAGAGTGGGCATTAATCTAACCAGAAAATGATTGGTTATTCCTATAACATCTGTACCTCCTGTTGAACTAGTCTGAACAATTTGCCAGGACATTCATTACAATAGCTCCCAAGGTTCATAGGTGGGTAAGGCTGTTTATGATTTTTCTCCTCCAAGAGCATACATAGCACTTTCTAGTATTATAAAAGTGAGCCAACAGGGATGAAGCATACAGAACAGGATCAGATGGATTTCTCCATGTCTTAAAAGTCAGCTATTTGCTGTCTTTGGTAATGGCAGGTGCAGATAGGAGTGGGTGCAAAGACCCAAAGCCAGAACTTCATTGGGTCCCTCCCCTCAGAGATCAGGGAACTCACTGAAAGTGGGGGATGAAAGTTTATAGGAGTCAGAAAGGATGGATAGAGAACATCAGAGGAACAAAGTCCACTGAATTAACAAAGCAGAGCTCACATGGACTCAGAGAGACTGAAGTGGCGAATATAGAGCCTGCATTGGTCTGTGGGTATGCACTGGGTTCTCTGCTTATATGTTATAGCTGTTAGTATGGTGTTTTTGTGGGACTCCTAACTGTGGGATCTATTATGTCTCTGACTCTTTGATCTTTTCTTAGGACTCTTTTCATTTTGATGGGTTGCCTTGTCCAGACTTGATATGAGGGCTTTTTCCTCATATAATAAGACAATTATTATATCTTCTTTTTTCCTGTTTGGCTGTCATATCCTGGAGGCCTACTCTTTTCTGAAGAGGAAACAGAGGGGGAGTGGATCTAGGCCAGGGGTGGTAGGGGTGAGCTGGGAGGAGTGGAGGGAATTGAAACTGTGATAGCGATGTATTATAAGAAAAAAGAATCTAATAAAAAAAAGTTCAGGGGGTTACAATTGCATGACAATAGCCTAAAAAATTTTATCTGGGAGTGTGCATGGGCAAGTTCTATAGGACTACATTGGCCAACAGTTCAAGAACAGGTAACTCATATCTGGTCCTGGGCTTTTTTTTTTTTTTAATAGCCTTTAGTGCATGGAAAAAGCATTTTCTCCCCACTTCCAAACTCCATTATAGGGCAACTATATTTTAAAATGTTAGATGTCTTTATATATTTTCTATCCATATGGAAGCTTCTATAGTAGTAGATTTTCAGATGGAAATTTCAAAGTTTTTAATGTTGTCTCTCCCCATACCACCTCCTATACCTTGCACTACCACTCTCCAACACATTTAGCCATACAAGCTACATTATCCAGTTTATTGCTTCATACTACCTGATTTCTCTTCAGCTTCCCTGAATGCTCCTCATGGCCAGGAACTGGTTTCCTGACTTCTATGTGTACTCAAATTCAAATATAGAGATCTAAAGTTTGACTATGGCATCCACCCTTGAAAGAGAACATGTGGTGCTTGTCTTACTGGGTCTGGGTTATGACACACAAAATGATTACTTCTAGCTCTATCCATTTGCCTGCAAATTTCATACATTCATTTTTTAACAGCACAATAATACTCCCTTTTGTAAATGTGTGACATTTTCATTATCTGTTCATCAGTTGATAGACATCTAAGCTGTTTCCATTTTCTATCTCTTGTGAATAAAGAAACATTGAATGTGGATGAACAAGTATCTCTGCAGTAGGATATAAAGCCCTTTGGGATTCTGTCCAGGAGTGTTACAGCTGGATCATATTAGAGATCTTTCTAGTCTTCCTTCTTTCCTTTCATCCTTCCTTTCTTCTTTCTTTCCTTTCCTTTTTGCTTTCTTTCTTTTTTGTTTGTTTTTTTGGTTTTGGAAAACCCACACTGATTTCCATAGTGGCTGCACCAGTTCTCATTCCCACCAACATGGTAGAATGATTTCTGTGAATTTGAGGAATATCCACACTGGTTTCCACAGTGGCTGTACCAGTTTGAACTAGGACCAACAGTAAGTACACATGCCTATTTCCCCACAAGCACAGAATCACAAGTTCTCATCTTTTCTTCTCACTTTCACTGGGGTGAAATCTAAATCTCAAAATAGTTTTAACATGTACTTCCCCAGTTAACAAAATGTTAAACTAACATGTATGTTCTTATATTTATGCCCATAGATTATCATGTCTGTCAGCACTAATAGTAGAGGTTTATTTTGGCAGTACATTTAAAACAGAAATCTGTAACTGGTTAACATGGAGAGAATAATACCCTGGTATGCTCAGCTCTACATGGCACATCTGTATCACACTGCCTACCACCAAAGATTATCTTAGAAGAGGGAAAGCGGAAACATTCTATATGTTAGAAATAGTAGAGAACTGTAGTAAATCAGTATTTTCCAGGGAGGGCAGGACCATTACATACTCTGACTCATAGTGTTTATAACTCATAGTGTTTACCACACTACCTATACAAGATCAAGTCAGCGGAAATCACAGCATGGATTGGTTAGGATATCATGAACTCCCACTATAGCTAAGAAACCGTTAATAATTTATAAATTATAGGGACTGATGAGTAACTTTTCTTCAAGATGTGGTCCCTGAAAGGCTACACATGCCCCAGTAGTAGGTCTTACACCAATGCACATATGGGCTTAACTAAGTGGACTCTATGGTTTTGTTTGTTTGTTTTTCAAAGAAGAGTAGATGAATTGGGGGTAGAAAAGTAAAGGAAAAGTAGGAGACAAATGGGAAGGGAAAGAATGGCTGTTGGTTTGCATAACCCGCATGGTGTGTGTGTGTGTGTGTGTGTGTGTGTGTGTGTGTGTGTGTGTGTGTGTGTGTGTGTATGAAAAACAAAGAATTTTTTTTTACTTGCACTCATAATCATTAAACACTTACATACAACTGATGTTATTTATCTAGCCCTAAAATAGCTTATTTCAGTGTCCGTGACCCTTAAAGTCGGCACCAAGAACTAACATTATTCAGGAGGCTGTATGCTTCCCATCTAAGCATCAATTGCATTTGTTTAGAGAAACTTTGACTTAATGAGCCCAGGTACATTTAAAAGGATACCTTTAGCTTTTACTTACGAGTGATAGCAGTAGATAGGAGGTTCCTCCACTGCATTCTCAAAGAAGAAATCAGAAAAAAAATGGAGTTGTATTCATATGGCTTTGTTTTCTAGATAAATTAGGGGGAAATTAAGTTTATTATGATCACTACTAAATCTCAGGACTTTCTGAATATTCCCAGCTATAGCACAATTCCCTTGGAAAGGAGACACTCAATTTACAGTGTATTTTGCAAGTCCCTAAACAAGTCTTGAATGATAAATTTCACTGTCTAACTGAGGTAGTTTACCTCAGCACATAATTTCTTATATTAATAACTTCCCCCACAGGAGTGAATGACCTTCTGTAAACACAATCCCTCCACTCAATCAAAAAATTAAAGCCTGTAACTATCTCATTATTCATCATCTTTTCTCCAGACAATTGCAGAAGCACAGCCTCACACAAATCCCCCATCCTCAGCCCATGTAATATAAAATTATGCACTATTATGCACTTATATAACATGGATGTATTGAAAATTACGTAGCATTTTGTGTTCAAAATCATTTCCATTGAACAAATTCATTTCTACAGTGAGCTGTAATTTTAGGAGCCAGAAGAAAACTCTCCAAAAACCTAAGGCATCCTAAAACAATAACCTGCTGAATGTTTGTATATATTCAGTCTTTCAAAAATGCCTCTTCATACAAATTTCTCTGAAATTATGGTGCCACCAGATTACAGGGTTATTCTTGGAATCTGCAATGCTGCTATTTACATAAAACTGTCTTAGAGTGGATCTCAGAATTAATAACGGGGGCTTCCTTTTTGAGTAAGGATAGTAAATGCTTGTAGTGAATTTTTCTGTGCTTAAAGAATCAAAAAATACATACTTCATAAACTGACATGAATTCTTAGTTCAATTCTGCAAACATATCAATAGACAAAATATATTGCTAGAGCGGAGAACTGTTATATCATAGAATTTTCTGCAAAACCATAAAACATCAGAAGGAACTGTTTAGTTTTTGTTTTTACAAATTGAACAAATTAAGAATATTGAATATTATCAAATCAATGTTCTTAACAATTGCTAATTATAGTTACTATTGAAGCAGAGGATATACTCAAAAGTGAAACAGGATATTATTTCAGACAGAAAGACAAAATTAGGTATACAATAGTCATTGTATAAGGTAGGTTACTGTTCAGAATACTTTATAGAATTATATAGCTTCAAATAACAAGTGCGGAGCTAAATACCCTGCATATAGATCTCTTACTCTGAGAAGTGAAATTTATTTTAGTAAGAATATGTAAAACCAGGACCCATAAAAAAGGCTTGATGGATCTGAGTCTGATACATAGATACACAAACTTCAGGAATACATTTTGTAAATGAAAACACATATCCAAACCTGACATAGAGAACTCAAATGGCATAAAACAGTATTTCTCATTCAAAGCATAGAAAACAAGGGAGGTATCTCTAGTCATGCTTCCTCTCCTTCCTTTCATGGATATGAGATGCTTATTATTCTCTGTGGTGGATGGTGAGTAAGACTTCTGGGCAAGTGCACAACCATTCTGAACATTATAGTACAGGATGGTATCAAAATAATTCTGAAACAGCAGTGACCAAAAAGCTAACTGTTTTGTAGAACAGCTGAAGTCAAAAGTGTGTCAATGAATATTGTGGCTTATCTCATAGCCAATTACAGACAACAAACTTTTGCTCGAGATGTTAAGTAGAATAAGAAAAAATTTAGCATACCTTTTGGTAGCATACATAATTATTGTAGCTCTGTTAAAATATACATATATTTCTATAAGTATTGCACTTAAATATGTTTTATTTTATAAATTGTTTCATAAAGAAACTGTATTAAAAACTATATTAGCCACATATGTTTCTATATAACAGACTATCTTAACAGCCATGTTAAAAAACAGTAAGCATAGATAAGATGGATTAGTAAATGCTGGCCTCTTTAGAATTAACTTATACATATTCTTTACTTTAGTCTCCACCCAGCAGAATAAATACAACAAACATTCTCTTTTTAGTAGATAAGGAAACGGGGGGCATAGGAAATTAAACAAGTGGCTCAGTATCAAAATCTAAGTTGCCTGAAACACCTAGGTGTGCTTTCTGTGGCAAGGCTACAGGTTTGAGTGCTGGCAGTTGTACTTTTTTGTTGCTGTTTAATTAATGAGGTTCAAAATGACTCATAGGAACTGACAAGAATTATTGTGTGTCTATAATTCTTTCCATCTCACCATTTCCATGCCATGTTCATTGGAAGTTCAGATACAGTCCGTACGTGGTCACAAAGAATCATAATATAGTCAAAGTGGAATAGTTGGATAAAGAACTGGCCCTTTGAAGCCGTAGTAAAATTTCAAAGTATTCTCCAGATTGTGTCATTTTTATTGACTATATTACATTGTTAACCATGTGTCTTTTAATGAAAAGAAAATTGGTTTTTAGTGAAAAAATAATTTCCCCATATTTAATATCCTGAAAGCCTTTATTTACATTTGTGTGTCTACTGACTCTGTAGTATATGTAATCTAAAACGTGCTGCCTCATATACTTTGTTAATATTTTGCCCTTCTACCTATGTTGTTTTTGGAGTACTATAAAGGAGAGACACAGTACACAGATATTATTAAAATGGGTACCACTGGCATCCAAGTTCTTTTGTCTTTGTGCAGAGATCTTAGCTTCTTTTCTGTTGTTTAGTGGCATGAAACCAGAAGATCCTTGTGCTTTTCAATACTATTTTTGACCCTCTACCATTTCAAGTTGATTTTGGACATTCTGTCTTCATTCTTGCCACATGTTCAATGCCTCCTTTGTTAGTTACCGGTTGCTTTTAAAGTTATTTATACACCCTTTATCAAAACATTTATAACATGCAGATGTTTCATAATCAAGTGTACAATCAATAAGTAGATGATAGCTTAGAAATACTTTCCTTAGAATTGTCGATGGTGATTCTTACAGTGAATATTGCCCCTGGATAAGATAATTTAATCCTGATCTAGTAATTGATGGGCTTCATTTGTTTGTTATCTACATATAATCACCTGTACAAAACAGCAGTTACTATAACAATAGTTTCATTATTACATTCCAAAGATTATATTGTATGAACATATTTTTTCAGAGAAGTGTTACTAAGTAAACGATTTTGCAAAGATCTGATGTGGATCACCCTTGTGTTTATTATCTGTGTTTTATCTGTGTCATAATGTTCCTCATTACAATCTTCTGAAGACAATCCTTCCCTTTCTCTTACTATTATACTATACAGTATCTGTAAAAATTAAAAAGAAAGATAGAAAAAGGCTCTTATTATGTAATGCTGTTCTTTAGATGAGTTAACAGATGTTTAAAATAGTGGTAAAAGGCTAGAAGTAAAGCAAAGGATAACCAGACAATAACCCACAATTCCAGAGAAGCTAGCTAACAAGGAAGACCCAAAGAGGGATGCATGGATCGCCCTGGGAAGGGGAAATAGATGAGATCTCCATGAGTAAACTGGGGATGAGGGGTGGACAATGGAGATTAGGGGATGGGGGATGAGAACATAAAGGAATGGGATGGTTGAGCTGGAACAGGGATGGAGTGGGAAAGCAATGAGAAAGATAACATGATGGAGGGAGATATCATGGAGATAGAGAGAAACCTGGTGCTAGGGTAGTTGCCAGGAATCTGCAAGGGTGACTCCAGCTTGGACAACTAGAAACAGTGGAAAGAGTGCCTGAACTGAACGGCTTGCCCCAGTGATCAAACCAGTGATTACCCTAACTGTCATGACAGAGCTTTTCTCCAATGACTGATGGAAGCAGATGCAGAGATCCACAGCCAAACACCAGCAGAGTTCCAGGAGTTCAGTAGGAGAGAGAGAGAGGAGGGGTTCTGTGAGCAAGTGTATCAGGATCATGATGGGGAAACCTGCAAAGATGACCAAACCAAACTAGTGGGAACTCATGAAAGTTGGATCAATGGCTGTGGAGCCTGCATGAGACTGGTCTAGGCCAGTCTCTGTGTGTGAGACAATTGTGTAACTTGATCTGCTTGGGGGGCCCCTTGATGGTAGAATTAGAATCCATCCCTGGTGCATGAGGGGGCGTTTTGGAGCCCACTACCTATGATGGGACACCTCATGCAGCCTTGAGACAGGGGGAAGGGCTTAGATTTGCTTCTACTGGATGTGCTTTCCCATCGGAGGCCTTGCCTTCTTGTGAGGTGGGTGAGGGATGGGTGAGGGAGAAGCTGGGGGGGGGGGGGGAAGAGGGAAGAGGGGGATCTTTGGTGTGTAAAATTAATGATAAATTTTTCTTAATAAAATAAAATAGTGGGAAAATATCCCTCACAGCATCTCTTGAGTAATTTTTGGAAGCAGGAAAGCTATGGGCAGATATTACCCCCACTGATCACTCTTCCACTCACACATACAACCATATTGATGCTCAGACTGTGTCATTGGGCTCTCAATCCAACCTTCCTATTGTCTTGTAATTAATGTCACATCACTTTAATTGGATTTTCTACTTGTAAGCTTCCTGGATTAAGATTTGTATTGCTATGTTAATTAGTTTTAGTTACCAAGGATGATCTGTGCTACCAAGAACCAGAATTGCCATTCTAGAAGCTCACTGTAATAACACTGGCATGAGCTAGTCTCTTTTGGAGACTATCCAAGCAATTTTAATTATTGAAGTGTTCAAAAGATCATGTTAGAAGACTGTTTTAGCACCCAAGAAGACAGTTACACAGCATAGATATTCAGATAGGCATTGTGATGAGGTTTTAGTGGATTCCTTCACCATTTGTCATGTACTTAAATGTGCCATAAAGTTTGTTGTACTAAGTGCTTGGCGCATCATCTTCTTGTACATGAGCTTGATTTCTTTAAAAAATGATAAAGAAAGAATCACTGAAGAACAACTTAAAGAGTTCCCAGAGGGACTTCCCATGAAGCTTCAAAAGAGATTTAGAGAAACATACCAAGGAAATGCGTTTGAACAACATTATGGCTTGCAAATGACATCTTTCCAGGTGTCAACGTTTTAATTCTCAGAGGGCAACTTTTCCATGAAATATAATAAAGTCTTTATTTGGGGCAATTATCTCAATGTTTCTACACAAAGTGGAACTATAAAATGGAAATGAAATTTCAAAACATTGTCTAGTCCCTGGTGATTTCATTTTCTGGGACTGCTGTAAGAAAGTATTGTACAGTGAATGACTTAAACAATAAAGAAATTGATTGTCTCACTTCTTTGGAGACTACAAATCAGATATCAAGGTGCTACCAAGGGTGGTTTCTTGGGAGCTTTTTCTAATTCCTTATGAATGTTATCTTCTTTCTTATCTTCTCACAGTCTTTCATCCATCAAATTTCTGTCTCAATTCCCTCTTGCTATAAGAAAACAGCCAGTGTGAATTAAAATCTACCTATTGACCTCACTTTAACATTCCTTCTTTGCTAAGGAACTCTATGTCCAAAATAAGTCTCAGTCTGAATTATAAGTATTTCGGATTTTAATGTGTAAATTTTACTGGAGCATCATTCATCCCATAAGACCTGCACAATTCATGTTTGTTAAGGACAAAATAAAATTTAATAGGAAGAGTAATCATCATTGAGCCAATAAATTGTTGTGTTGTCTATAAGGATGGAATAATGTGAAGAAATGTTTATAGCGGTTATTCTCTCAAATTCAAATCATGTGGAAAGACAGTGGGCAGGAAGACATGAGCCAGAGATTTCATTTCAGTTTGCTATGCACACTTGCTATGTGCATGGGAAGGTAAACTTAGGAGTTTCTTTTTCATGTCTTGAAATTATATCTTGGTACATGAGGATCTGTGAATACTTCAAGTTAAGAGAAATCAATTGATGGCCTGTCTTAATATTGATGTAGAACCTTGAAAGTGATGAGAATGATAATACTTGGTTTAAAATACTCTCATCTCTTAATACAGAGTTTTGGCTAATATTATTTCCATTTTTTTCTGACATAGAAAGGTAAGCTCAAATAAGGAAGAGATATTCTGAATTTACATTGCATTAGTGTGATTTTTTTCTCAAGTGGAATAATATGAATAGATGCTGCTATGAGAGTAGAAGAGGTAATAGTATCAGAGTAGTAATAAAAAAGGATGAGGGCCCTTATTAAAATGGCTTGAGGATTCATTTTTACATCTCATCATGTGAGGAGTCAGCAAAAAGCTTCCATCCATAAACCCAAGACAATTATTGCCTGGCACTGTTGATGTTTAGCTATGGGCATCAAATTACTACACTGAGACATAAATACCTATTGTTTATAATTTTTGCAGTCCCAAATTTCACACTTCTACTTTGTCATAGAAGTGTGAATACAATAAGACACATAAACCTGTACTGTTTTAGCTTCTGCTTTCATTCTTTAAGACATTTCCAGATCATGCTGAATTATGACTGTGAAGTGACAGTTAGGACTTGACCAGCTAATAATAACAAGGCCACTATGTGCCATCTTTCATATTCAAAGTATGTTAGGCAGAAGAGTTTCATACAGAATACAGATGTTATTGTAAAATAGACTGCTTGGTAACTATTTTTTTTCTCTTTTTAAAATATACACAACAATTTGAAACTCATCATATCATGTGCAGTTCTAAAATATTGAATCTCCACTTATTATGTTTTGTCTTCTTTTAAATCCATTGTTATGAGGTAGGATACAATGTCTTATAACATGTATTACCAACATTCAGGAAGCTGATGCAGGAGGATGACTTGAGTACACAAGATATAGTCTGTACTGAGTTCCTATTTTAAATAAAATAATCAGAATATTACAGTTATTTGATTTCTTATTTCATTGCTACAGAGTTTCAAATACAGTTCCCTTATAAAGTATGACCTATTAAAAAGAACTCATATTACTATATTGAATAACTCACATTAATTAGCCTTTTACAGTTATTTTAGGACAATTTAAAACTTTGGAGATTTTCATAAGTTTTGGATAGTGTCATTTATTTCTTATACCATAATAATCGCCACATATCCTTACACATGTTCATTTCTCTAATAAAATATAACAATGTCACCTTTGGACTGTGTCAGTATATTATATATTTGGAGCCGTATTTACCATTCATAATAATAGACTATGTAGAAGCCGGACAGTGGTGGCGCACTCTTTTGACCCCATCATTCAGGAGGCAGAGTTAGGTGGATCTCTGTGAATTCGAGGCCAGTCTGGTCTACAGAGCGAGATCTAGAACAGGCATAAAAACTACACAGAGAAACCCTGTCTCGAAAAACGAGAGAGAGAGAGAGAGAGAGAGAGAGAGAGAGAGAGAGAGAGAGAGAGAGAGAGCGAGCCAGAAAGAGCAGAGAGACCATGTAGAAGGGAATCATGAGTTCTATTTCATGTTCAGTATACCAAGCAATGTACTTTGGAATTCTTGGCAATCAGATCATTAAAAAGATGAGGAGGTTTCGTGCTCTCTCAAGGACTAAGCCATATAAATTTCAGTTCTACTGAGAAAGTTAAGTGCATACTCTCAGACTTCTCGCTAGAGCTATCTGGCCAAAATGAGAATTTTGCTTGTTTCTTCTGTTAATAAGAAATCAGTAATCCCATCATCAGTTTTATGGGATGAGTTATCCTATTTTCCCCTCCCAATTCTACTGCTCTAGCATGATCAAGCTCTCTCTATGAAAATATATATATATATATATATATATATGTATATATACAATTGTTTAGTCTTTGGCCCACTGTCTGAATCAAGAGTGTAGGTATCCTTATTTTACCTGACAGTAATGTTATTTAATATTCTGCTCTCATTCCACGGTTTCAGTCATTGGTAACTGTAACTCCATTTGCAACTTCACATATAGTTTTGAATGTTTTTTTTACAAAATACTCAAAAGTTATTTTCTCCATTTGTTCCTGTTGTAAACTCTTCTCTAGGAGAGAAAATTTAAGCATGTCTTTTCCTAGGTTCTGTCAGCTAAAAATTATTCACATGCGGAAATGAGGAGTGAGGAAGACACTGCTTAAGCGTGTCAGAATTTGGTATGTACTCCTCAAAGCTTTGTAAACTTTAAATAACAGGAAATCTAGTGAAAAAGAGCTGTTGAAAAGTATGAAGGTTTTACAAAAACTTTTACATGGATACTTCTTCTGATTATATCTGCATTAAGGTATCATGAAAAATTCTCTTTTCTCTCTGTATCTATTAATGACCCTGAGCATTAGTTCCCATGTAAAGCATGTAAGAAGATCGAGCCACATCTAGAAACACGCAAGGGTATGCTTTACAAATATAAATGATAGTTTTTATTCAGAAGAAAAAAATCAGTATCATAATGGTGTAAGTGCTATGGGTTTTGTTATATTTTTCAGTCCTTCAAATCTCCTGTGCTTCCTCCCAAAAATGAAAATGAAAAGGCAGACTGAAAAGCAAGCAAGTTTCCTTTTTATGACAATGACCTCCATAGGAGAGGCACACATACAAGTGGTAAGAGGAAATGTGATTAAACTGTCTACTCGAAGCCTTTTAAGGTTCTCATAAAAATTGGATGTGCAGGAAAGACTTGAACAATACATTAAGTGCCGTGTGCATTGAATGTGCTCAGGGTTTTAAAATTTTCAAAAGGAAAACCTATCTTCTCTCCACATCAACAAATGTTTTTCCACCTTTGTTTTGTTCACTACAGCTCACTAGACTGTCACTCTCATCTCCCTTATTAAAAAAAAAAAAAGAAAGAAAGAAAAGAAAAGGAATTGGCTTAGAGCTTTGTAACAACTGAATTATTTATGAATGGAATGCTGTGTATATTTATTTATAAGCTCAAATACATTAATAGACATCATTTTGTCTTCTTCTTTCTTGTTAATATACAGAGATTGGAAATATAATGTTAAAAAGTGGAAAAGGGGATGTAAAAGCAGCCTTAGAATAGAAAGGACTTATACTATAAAATAAAATGTTTGGGAAACAAATTAAATAAAGACCTCAATCAACTATTCCTTATCAATTCACCTTATTCAGTGGCCTGATAATATATTGCTGTGAAATCTCAAATAAAGTAAAGTATAATGTGTTCTTGTCAATTAAAATGATCATGATGTACCTACATGGAAATAAAATAAAATATGGCTGACTTATAATAAAAAGTAACTACTTAATTTTATGTTAAAGTTAAAGATGCATTAGGCATGTGGAACACAAACAAGTACACACAACACGTACAAACATACACACCCAGAGTTAGAAAGATACAGAGATAGAATATATCACTCATTCTGTTTTGAATACAATAAATTTTCAGTTGTCTTAAAACCAAGCAGCTTGCCTATCTTATATGGAGACAGTTCTTCTGTCAAGATCTTAATACCTGGGGCCAGCACCAGGGGTATTGATTCCATCTAACTAATCTAACTAGGATTTTCTACTATCAGTCATTTCAATTTTTATAAAGACCTTCCAGAACTGACTGAATATGCCTCTCAACGCACCCTTTTTCATAGCCTAAGTCAATGGACTGGTTGGGAGAACTTTTATTTGTACTGGCTATGAATAAATGTAGTAATCCAGTGCCTACATGCATGTGTATGCATGGGTGTGGATGTCTGCTTGTTTTTATTTAAATAAAGCTGTTACATTATTAGACACGTAGTGAATAGAAGATTAGTAAGGGAAGATCAGTAGTCTAATGAACACAAATATTTGTACCTGCTATCAGGACAGGAAGGAAATGAGAGAATCTGTCTTTCTGGATAGCTTACAGAATAATTCATGGTCTATCTTGAAAGAGTACTAAAGCACTTTTGGTTCGTGGGATGCAGGAGCCCTGAGTAAAAATCTTGGCTCTGTCACTTACTAAGTGCTTAATATTAAAGGAAATTCACTTAGCAGTTCTTTGTCTCAGTTTCTTCCTCTTGATACTACAAGAGTCAGCTAAAACATCCTTGAGGCTGTGATTTAGCTCAAAAAATATATATAAGATGAACTTTTGAAGCCCTTCATACACAATTCAAAAATTATTTCCAAAATACTTCTACTATAACTATAAAACTAAATATATATTCAAAATACATACTATCAAACCTAGCTCCCATCGCTCCACCCAAATAATCTTCTCCAGAGACAGTTTTTAAATAACATATTCTTATTAAACACCCATTAAATTTTTCTCACAAAAAATGTCACAATCTATGTTAGCAAAATCATAACAAAAACAACTTTCTTTTTAAAGTTTAATGTTTAAATTGGAATATATATATATATATGTTCATGTATACAACTGTACATGTATATATTATACTCGATATAGTTCCTTTAAATCTCATTCTGCAAATACAGAATATAAATCATAGGAATATAACTGAAAGGAAAATATACTCACAAGTGTTTCTTTTTCTTTTTTAAAATTTATTTATTATGTATAGTGTTCTGCCTGCAGGCACGCCTGCAGACCAGAAGAGGGTACCAGATCTCATTATAGATGTTTGTGAGCCACCATGTGGTTGCTGGGAATTGAACTCAGGACCTCTGAAAGAGCAGCCATTGCTTTCAACCTCTGAGCCATCTCTCCAGCCCCCAGAGAAAGTATTTCTTAAACATTTAGCAAAGCAAACAATATTTAGGGCCGGGCAGTGATGGCGCACGCCTTTAATCCCAGCACTCGGGAGGCAGAGGCAGGCGGCGCTGTGAGTTCGAGGCCAGCCTGGGCTACCAAGTGAGTTCCAGGAAAGGCGCAAAGCTACACAGATAAATCCTGTCTCGAAAAACCAAAAAAAAAAAAAAAAATCAATATTTAGGAAACTGTTGGAAGTCCTTAGAAAGACCTTATCTCACTATGGAAGTTCCATATATATTGATATACTGTTAAAATAAATGTCTTATACTCTTTTCATTAATTGTTATTGCATGCCTGTATGCATATTTGCATATATATTCCTAAATGTAACCTGTTCAGTCTGAACAAAATTAATAAATGGCTCATTACCAACAATCTCATCATTTGAGCAGTGTAAGAAACCAACTATAAGCAAACGGGTATTTCAGAAACCTAGTGAACATTTTTTTTGTGTATATTTTTACTTTTTAGACATTAGCCATGTTACTCAACTTTCAGTAAAATAACCAATATTTTGCCTTTTAAAGTCTTATGCCTCGTATTTGAGTTATCTCTAGTTTCTTATTTCATGTGTATTTGTCAAAGAGAAAATGTCATCTTTTTGTGGACTTTTTATGTTAACAGCCTATGATCCAAGGGCCTTTTATCTGCAGCAACAGTATATTTCCAGCATTATCACTAAAGAAACCGTTAAAGAATTATTTAAAGAAAATAATTCTTCAACTTTCCAGGTGAAGAAGGTAAGAAACTATTTTGTGAAACTCACCAGGAAGGAATAACATGGCATATATATCAGTAGTATATATTATGAGATTGCAGTTTGTTTTATTTAATAATCTAAATAAGAAAGTCAAATTTGACACCCGCTGAGAAAAACACTTAAGACCTGGTATTGCTAAGAAAGTAAAGTAGATTTATTAGACCTCCGTGTCTAAATTGGAAATGAGAATGCCCTAGTTGATTCATAGATTAGATTTATAAAAGTACTTAATGCTGCCTAAGACAAGGAGAGTTTCAGTTGTTTTTCTGTCAAGACAAAATGTTCATTTCTCCCATTTACACTAAAAACAATCGAAATATCATAAAAACAGCAGAAAAGAAGTGTCACCAATCCATTCTTAGAGTCATGTGAAGTGTTTTGAATTTTGTAAATATATTTTTTAAATCTCGTATTAGTTTGCCTGAGCTCTAATTAAACACCTCAAAACGTCATTTGTTTTTATATGAAACATTTAGAATCCAATACTTTTATTTTAAAAAAGCTTTGGATACATAATTAGGATAAAACACATATTGGTTTTCAAACTGAGCTGAAAATACAAGGATTCACATAAGTATATATTATATTGAGCCAGAGTGCCTTACGTTCAAATCTATGTGATAATATACAAATACAACCAAAGAACACACATCTTCCTGTTCACATCTGCCATGCTACTTGACCAGGAAACATACTCAGCTAAATATTGCTCAATAATTCTACTTGGCATTGACTCTGTAGAATGACTTTTAAAATGCAGTTCTGCAGCTGTTTACCAAGAATCTCACTCTAAAAAGATGTTCCATTTTTATAGCTTAGGTTAAATTTAATATACTTCGGTAAGTGCCACATATTTCTGTTTTCAACTACCAAAACCATGAAGTTAATGCTCAAAATGATAGCTAGTACATTTCTGCATCCTCAGTACCACAGGAGCATGATAAATTGCTATTTAAAAAAAGAAGTATCAATAGGACCTCGTCAGCTAAATTTATGATTATTGTGAAGTTGAAATTAAAACAAAATCATTCCTATGCATTGAAAATTAGAATAAATCATTGACATTGAAATGAGGAAATTAGAAGGAAGTGATGTATGTAAGATGCAACAATCCACTCTTTTAGATCCATTTGCCCTCTGGATTTTAACGATGATTGACTGTGAGCACAACAGCAGCAGCAGCATCTACAACCCCTGCTGCTTTTCCTCCTTGCTCTCCCTCCCCCCTTCCTCTTCCCCATTTCATTCTCTTTTTCTTCCACCAGTGCCTAATCTCTCCCATCATCCCTCCCTTCTCCCTTCTCCTTTGATTTCTGAATGGAGGATCTTGACCAAAATCACAAAATAAATAATTATATCAATCGTATAAGAAACTGTGTTATCAACAAATCAGAAAGTGGCCATTACTGGGTTTTGATTTGGGCTGGCTATTTGAAGTCGCCATATTCTCTTCAGTAGTTCCAAATTTCATGGAGAAATGTTATTACTGATTATGTCTTTTTAAGGAAAATAATGAGAAATTGTGTTTATGAAATTTTTACATTTTCTTACTTCCTCTTTCACCCAAAACCTATCCCTATAACATAAGCAAGAGTAGAGACACAATTGGGAAAACAATTGTCCAACTCTGAGAAACATTTATATTTTACTTAGAGTTCAGGAGTGTATATGGGTTTGTACATATACATATAAAATATATACATATATATGGAGTTTCTACTTATACAGATTGTGTGTAAATCACTGTAATTTGAATTCATGTGTGCATTCACCAGACATAATTAATTTTAATAAAATATGTAAATTTCATTCAATTTTATGAATTTTAATAATTTTGATCAAGCATCTATGAATTTATTTCTTTATATTTGAGCATAATTAAATATATGCAGATAAAATAAAGACTGATTTATAGGATGTAAACACAAAGCAAACATGATGTGACAAATTATTATAGAATAATATATTTTTCATACATTTGGAAAAATATATTTTAACTCTCAATCATTAAAACTTTTCTCACAGCTATATGGTATTTTTCAAAAATTAAAGAAACTATAATAGTCAACTAAAATACATGGCTTGAATATTATAGTTTGTTATTAGATCTCATCCTCAGGTGAACAATACACAATAACTAAATCAGGATTCATCACAAGAATGCAAATTCGTGCTTATTAAAAATAAAGTAGTAAATCTATCAGTTTAACTTGGCAAATAATAAAATAAATATTCAACAAAAATAAATATATGTCCATATATTATTTATAGTAGACATATATCATAGGTATAAATAAGATTCCAAACAAATCGTGTGTATGGCCAGTAAGAAAAGGGAGGAAAATATGGATACATACTGCTTTGAAGACAAAGAACATGGGCTAAGGAATATGGAACCAGATTTTATTTTGAATCTTTACTTCCTGATTATAAACTATATGAGATTATTTGTCTCCAGAAAATGCAGAAATTAATTTTTCAGAGGGTCAGATTAAAGTAATAAAGTTTCTATGTTCATATTTTGGTCTATTGTGAGAATTAAGTGGATAGCAACTAATCTGTGCTGTGGGATGGTCTGTATGTCAAATTACTCTGATTGGTCAATAAATAAAACACAGATTGGCCAGTGGCTAGGCAGAAAGTATAGGCGGGACTAACAGAGAGAATTAAAAGAACAGGAAAGCAGAGGGAGTCACTGCCAGCCGCCGCCATGACAAACAGCATGTGAAGATGCAGGTAAGCCATGAGTCATGTGGCAATGTATAGATTTTTAGAAATGGATTAATTTAAGATATAAGGACAGTTAGCAAGAAGCCTGCCACGGCCATACAGTTTGTAAGCAATATAAGTCTCTGTGTTTACTTGGTTGGGTCTGAGCGGCTGTGGGACTGGCAGGTGATAGAGATTTGTCCTGATTGTGGGCCAGGCAGAAAAACTCAATCAACAAACCTGTCATATTTATTTATCATATCAATTTATTTAGCATTGTTTTTCAAAGAATATAGAAATAAACATAGCCAGCTTCTATGAATAATTGAGAAACAGCTCGAATCCATAATCACTTCCAACAATGAGACAATATATTTCAAATTGAATATGTCTATTCTTATTGAAGATATTTTCTTCCATTAATGTAACTATTACCGGATTAAAATATATGAAATATTTGAAAAAAATGTTATTAAAAATATGTAAATACATAGGTTTATTTTATAACATGGTGGAACACTTTTGAAATTGTATATATCTTTCCATCTCTTGATTACATATAATTCTTAATATAAATTAGTATTATGTAAATCACTGAACTATACTGCTAGAGAATTTTGTACATGTTCATTATAACTAATTCCTTTAAATCTTTCCAAATAACTTATAGATATGGAGAAATAACTACACTATAAGTAAATGACATTTAAAGCATAGGAATATTTTTAAGATCAGTCTCTTATAGTTAATAAGTACAAAAGCATTCATGCTCATACTTATAATCTCAGCACTCAGAAGGGGAATGGAAGAGGATTGTCACAAATTTAAGACCATATTGAATTACTTAGAGAGCAGGCTAGCCTGGGCTATGAAGTTATTCTCTGTTTCAGGAAAACAAATTGTAACAACATATCTCAAACAAACAAAACAACAAGAAAAACCCCACAATGACTGACATATAATTTCCATATAATGAGTATAGACTATGAGCTGAGCATTTAATAGCAATAATGTCAGAAAATATGAGCCTAACAAATTCCACAAATATTTCCTCCTTACTATTCAGAACTTGAAAAAACTATAGAAGCCAAGAGACCTTGGATATTTCAAATCCCTAAAGTCTTCATAAATTTCTTTTAATTTGATAACTTTATTAGTTAAAAAACTTTTAAATAAAAGTCACACAGCAAAAGTTTTATAGTAAAAAATTATTATATATTTTGCCTTCCCACAATTCTCTGTATATTAAAATGAAATACCTAGTGGAATTTAGTAGTCTATGTAAGTAATATGTAACTATAAGAATGTTACAAGGATAACTCCAGCAGTACATTTTTATACAAAATAAAGCCAACACTTACCTGAACTAAATATATGTTCAATAAACATACGATTTTGCCTCCAATCTTTCATCCTTAATGCAGACCATCCTCCTTAATGTTGAAACAATGAAAAAAATGCAACTTGGAACTCAAATTTTTGCATAAGAACCATGATGTTTATTAAGAAATCTTCAACTAGATTTGTATTAGTGAGTATGATGAAATATGTTTGAAATATGTTTGTTCACAAGCTTGTCCTGCCATGGTGCAAGCATGATAGTACAGCTGCAAGACAGGGTACAGTGGCTGGAATGTCAGGAGAGCTCTATGTTTTGTTTGGTTTTGTTTTTTATACTACAGTTCCTTATACTCTACAGTGAGAGGTGGAGGAAGCTTTTCTGAGCTGTAGCACTTCCACATACTGTGTCTGAACTTTGAAAACAACCCCAGAATCAAAACGTTGTGCTCCTTTTAGTGATGACCAAATCAAGAGTCAGGTGTAGTAAGCTTGTAGGGTTCATTGTTGTGTACAATAATATGAGTACTACAAAAATGAAGTGATAATCATGTTATCCCTCTTGGTATGAGTGCTCTGGCACTCAGATCATGCACTACATGATTACTATGGGAAGAATTAAAAACAGTCCTATGAAAATTTTAAAAATTACACATTGGTATTATGTGTTTTTCTTTTAGTGAGTAACAATGATAGGAGAATAGATAGGAAAATAATTCAAGAAGGATATATTTGAAGGAGAATTAGATGATTGAACCAAAGAGTTGAAGTAGTAAAAGTTTCTTCCCAAAGTCAGAAATGAGGGGATTTTTTTTAAAAGAAAGAATAAATCATTTATTTTTGAAGCAATTTGGTTCTGTTTAAAGGAAACAGTTGGGACACGATTAGAAAGGTAGCTTGGGGGAGAAACTGTACAAGGTCATGCACACCCAGGCTAACGAGCCCTCATCAATCCCTGCTATATTTGGGAAAAAGTAAAGTTAAAAAGGGCTGACATAATTAGAGGTTCTCCTTAGCAAGGTGAACCTGACTCTCTTTGGCGAGGTAGATAGATTGGACAAGAAGCACCAAATAAAGAGAGGGAAAGTAAGTAGGTATTAGAGCCGTGTAATCTAGAGGGAAATGGAATATGCTAGAAAGCTGAAGACTGATGGGAATGAGGGGAGGGACATTACAGAGGCAGAACTGACAACATGCTGTAACAGATGTGGGTTTGAGGGAGTGTGGGCAATTTTCAAGAATACTTCATAAAGTGAAGTTGTATGAGACTGGAAATTTGATATTGATGTGAATTAGTTCACCATATGTACTTGGAATACTTGCAGGCTATCCTGAGAACTCAGACTGCGCAAATGTTGCAATTTATTAGAACTTCAGAAATATATACAATTTACAGAAGAAAAGTTGCTAGTACAGTATGAATTTGGTTGCTAGAGATAAATGATTGACCACAATCCCAAAGTAATGTTTAATAGTCTTTTATAAAACTTGTGCACTGTGAGGTATTCTATTTGTCTTGCACTTTTGCATCTCAAAATTATGCATGGTTTCACTCTGTTGGAATGCAGAATTTGTGTCCATAAAGATTTTACATTAGGGGAAGTATTTGCATGCCTATTTCTTTTTGCTACCTTCTGTATTTTTGACTATGTATAGTGAATGCTGCATGACTTTTAAAAGTAGTAAATAAAATTTATAACACTAAAAAGCTTATCTTTCATTGTAATTTCCAGTATATAAAACATTTTTACTGTTAGAAATAGTGAATGATGTAAAACAGGTAGTATGAAAAGGCCTAGAAACCTTATGCACATATTAAAATGAGTACCAATCTCTAACATTCTGTGGAAAAACAGTTTTCCTAAGCAATCAAATACTAAAATATGTCCCCCTATCATCATCCCATTCCCTTATGTTCTCATTCCCTATCCTCTACCCTCTACCCTGGAGCTGCCCTGCCTCATCCCCAGGTTGCTCATGAAGATCTCATCTATTTCCCCTTCCCAGGGAGATCCATGTGTCCCTCTTAGGGTCTTCTTTGTTAGATAGCTTCTCTGGAGCTGTGGGTTGTAGTCTGGTTATCTTTTGCTTTGCATCTAGTATTCACTTATGAGTGAATATATACCATGTTTGTCCTTTTGAGTCTGATTTACCTCACACAGTATAATATTTTCTAGTTCATCCATTTGCCTGCAAATTTCATGATGTCATTATTTTTACTGTTGAGTAGTACTCCATTGTGTATATGTACAATATTTTGTTTTTCCATTCTTCTGTTGAGGCACATCTAGGTTGTTCCCAGGTTCTGACTATTATAAAGAATGCTGCTATGAACATAGTTGAGCATATGTCCTTGTGGTATGATTGAGCATTCCTTGAGTTATTCCCAAGAGTTGCATAGCTTGTTCTGGAGGAGGATTGAATCCCTATTTTCTAAGAAACCACCATACTGATTTCCAAAGTGACTGTACAAGTTTGCACTCCCACCAACAATGGAGGAGTGTTCCCCTTGCTGCGCATCCTCTCCAACATAAGCTGTTATCAGTGTCATGGGGATAGGGAGAAACTTGGTGCTATGGACATTCCCAAGAATCCACAAGGACGATCCCATATTAGACTACTAGCAGTAGTGGAGAGGGTGCCTGAACTGGCTTACCCAAGTAATCAGATCAGTGAATACCCTAACTGTCATCATAGAGCCTTCATCCAGTAATTGATGGAAGCAGATACAGAGATCCACAGCCAAGCACCAGGCCAAGCTTCAGGAGTCCAGTAGAAGAGAAAGAAGAGGGTTTCTATGAGCAAGGGGCATCAAGATCATGATGGGGAAAACCTACAGAGACAACCAAACTAAACTAGTGGGAACTCATGAACTTTAAACCAAGCTGTGGAGCCTCCTTGTGACTGGACTAGGCCCTCTGCATAAGCAAGACAGTTGTGTAACTTCATCTGCTTAAGGGGTCCCCTGGCAGTGGGATCAGGATCCATCCCTGGCACATGAGCAGGCTTTTTGAAACCCACTACCTATGGTAGGACACCTTGCACAGCCTTAATGTAGGAGGAGGGGCTTAGATTTGCATCTACTGAATGTATCAGGCTCTGCTGACTTCCCATGGGAGGCTATACCTTGTTGGAGGAGGCAATGGGAAGTGGGTTGGGGGAGGAATGCCAGAGGGGTGGGAGGAGGGAAGAGAGAGGGATCGGTGGTTGGTATGTAAAATGAATAAAGAAATCCCTAATAAAATAAGATATAGAAAATAACTTTAAAAAAATACTAGGATATTAACTGGCAAAATGAACACAGAGTTTATTAGGAATTTTCTTGAACTATCTTCGCAATATAAATACATTTAAAATCCTTCTATAATTGTTCTTCATTTTGTAATACATTTTCATCACATTTAATTACTAAGCGTTTTGGAAAGTTATTCAGCATTTTCAGTTTGAAAATTCTCAGTCGGGTGTCTATTTTTTTCATAGAAAATTGCAATGTGAGAGCACCCAATTTACTCTAGCATATATGCTAAATCAATGCTAGAAAGGAAAAAAATAGCTTTCTCTTAATCTTTTCAGCTCTTTTGGGTGATAAAACAAGAAGGCACACCAGCCTTCTAAAAAAGGCTTTGTAAAGAGGGTTCTGCAGGTGAAAGGGCAAATGTTTTCTAGATTCTTTATTATGGGTGCACATACATATGTGCATGTATACTCAAGCATCCATCCAAAATGGAATTTCTCTTAGGTGTGCCTGCTAACACAGTGAGTGAGAAATGGCATTTCCAGACAAGTTATTCTTCCTATGATAGCTGAATTATGCTTTTCCAAATATGCTAAAACAACAGATTTTCATTTTGTTCAAGGACTTACATCATCGTTTAAAAGCATTTGAGAATTTGTTCCAGTCATCAGAAACACAGAACTGGGAGAGAAAATAAACACTGAGGTACCAATGTCACACAGGATTTAAACCTTTGAAAAAGCATGTGCAATTACAGAGAGCATTCTCACCGTAAACAGCAGAGACAAGGTCTTACAAATAAATGGAGTAGGCAGCTTATGGGATGTGATTAGAGGGGCAAGCCAGATGCTCCTATCTAAAAATATCTCTCCCGCCTGTTACCTTTAGAATTCATTCCTTTGCATCTTGGAGGCTTTTTTGATCGGCAAGAAACCCCCATTAAAATGTAAATACTCCTGGGAGATGCAGAGCCTTAATCTTTCATCAACTCTCATCTCAGCAGACTAAGTTGGAATGGAACAAGAAATAGAACACTGAGAACTGGAAAAATGAGTAGAGAAACAAGATAAAGGGATCCTAGAAGAAGAGAGGAGATCCTAACATTGTAATTTCTGTATTTGACACATTTACACTTCATCAGTTCTGAGTCAGTGATACACATGAAAGAAATGAAAACTAAAACCGCAGAAAGTTCTTCCAAGACAGAATTAAAATACTACGCAAGTAATTAAAAAAGACTTTAATTTTCAGAATTATTCAACATTGGGCAGACATGTCTGGACATCAAGGTTTAGTTTAGAATCCATCATATTTGCTTTTAAGTGTCTTTAAGAGCATTTGTTACATCAGGAGACAAAAATCACATCAGTAAATGGAAACTAAAGCTGTCTATAAAAGATAGGGGAACTATTAATCCAGATGATGTAATTATTAAAGCAGAATATGTACAAGTTACAGCTCTTATATAGTTGTGTATGCTTCAGATTCACAGAAATATGCCACATGAAATTGGTGGCTCTGTTTTCTCCTGTGACTTCATAGTTTTAGGTAATAGTAAG
The DNA here is from genome assembly GCA_902168415.1 of Peromyscus melanophrys. Classification (NCBI taxonomy): domain Eukaryota; kingdom Metazoa; phylum Chordata; class Mammalia; order Rodentia; family Cricetidae; genus Peromyscus; species Peromyscus melanophrys. The sequence goes on from CABHPR010155993.1 coordinate 49,727, forward strand.
GTAGGAGATTTGAATCCAGATTGCCACTTAGGAGTTTGGAGATTTACTCAAACTTTAACTATATTAGTGTCATCTATGAAGTAGTTATTAAGTTATATCATACAGAAATCTTCAGAATGAGATAGCTTGTTTAAATGTCAAGGATTGTGAAACATCACAAATTTTCCATAGAAGGCTGTTTGTAGATCATATATATTTATTAGTAATATTATGACTTAAGTGAACACATTAGGCTTAGTTCTGGTAGAATATTGTGTTCTCTTGAGTATGGTACCTGTCCATATATGATTGAATGGAAGATTTCTTATAAATGTTTAATAATCATAAGTGACAGACTTAAAAAGCAAAATATAATGAGTGACCAAGGGTATCTACACACAGGAAATAGCTAGCTAGAAATATCTATTCTACCCTGAAGGACCTTGATAATGCAAATAAGCATCTAAGAAAGGTGATATGTGGACTTAAAAAAATGATTAAAACTATGTGAACAATTTACCATTGTCTCCTTAACAACAAACATCTCTGTCTCCACACGCTATCTATCCATCCATCTGTCAATGTGACATAGAACAGGTTTTCCTTTTGTATATTTATTTTTTCTCATTACTAAGGACAGCTGGTTGACTGTGAATGTTCTGTCAGGTACCATTAACCTTTAGTTTAGAGGGAAGGAAAATATTGAATGATAATGAGTAAATTATTTTTCTCAATGCTTCTTAGGTAAAACATTTCCTATGGTGTCCTTAAAAGCTACACTTACCCTCTGAGAACATGTGCACTGAAGATATTCTGTAAACCTTCCAGTTCAGTACCACAGGCAAGTAGATTGTTAAAGAATGTCTCATAAATATGGAAGATTTATAACTATTAATTTATTTCTCTCTTTTATTCTACTTTTCAATATCCCAGCAACATACACCAATTGTTCATGATGATCCAGACACATTAAAGTATTCGGAGAGGGAAGTCTTTAAGAAAATCCTGGATTAAAAGATAACTCTGAAAAAGGAAGAAAATGGAATGTCTTTCTCTGAGTCACAGAGAGCATTCTTCCACACCAGAAATCTAGCATAATTGAACTCAACTTTGAATAAAATTGTCTTCAAAGATCTTATTCAAAATACCAGCAGTTTGAATCATCAATTTAAATTCTGGGGGAATGATCTGGAAAGAAGAAAGCAAAGACCATGTTACTTGTTCTTTCTCTGCCATCACTCCCTAAGAGAGTCACTATCTGTACCTCACAGATGCCACAGCACCGTAGGTAGGTCCTCCAACAGTAAAAAAGACAATTGATGGTGCTATCTAACTTTTCCTCATGGAAGTTTCTAGAACGTTTATTTAAACAGAGGGCAATTTGGAGTTTACAGGGTCCTGATAACGACCTTAATTTCCTAATTCCTTTTTCTATGTAGATACAACCTCTACTTCTAAGTGCCTGAGAGGAATCTAGCTGTTTTAAAAGAAATTTCAAAGAAGAAGGTGAATTTGTATGTTAATCCCGTCCGTATAAAATAAACTCGGGGTGTATTGTAATTATTTCTTTCATCTGTTAAGGTACACATGAGCATCTGTGCAATTGTAAGCAAGCTGGCTTTACCAAAGACCTTAGAATTCAATGCGGCAGTTGTTTCCCATGCATTTCGTTGTGTCTTCACATACATGGCTGTAAATGAATGCCTTTCCTGGTTATGCACGGGCTGCTTTCTTCTTCATGAACTAGCAGGGTGCTGACAATGCACTGTAGGGTATAAATGCTTCTCCAGCAAAAGCACAATACATAGTGGGAAGCACCTTGGGCAGTAATTGATACAAAGATAGTCTCCCTTCGTTTATTGAGTGATGTCCAACCTCCTGCATCCACAACAACTCAGTGTAATGATTTAAACTGACATTCCCCCAACAACATTATTTGATAGCCTTTAATGTGCACGTTTTAAAAACTGGTGCTACTTAACATTTTGTTCCACATGCATAAAAGTACCTTACATGTCATATTGGTGTTTCTTGTTTATCTATCCTACCTTCTTCTGATTCATTTCAGAAAGAAAAAAATGTGTTTTTTAAAGAAAAATAGTAATGTGAAGCCCAAGAAATGTAAAGTCATTGAAATAAGGTCACCAACTTAAAGGGCATCATCAATATTCTACTCTACTTCTCTACGTAAGCAAAGTCAGTAACAACATTGATAGGTCACCAGTTTATTTATATATGCTTTCGTAAATATAGCCACACAAGCGTACATATGACACAAGGACCAATCTGCACAAAAATCTAAAGAATTTTCATCTATATGGAAGAATGTATTTTTTTTTATATTTACCTAAAAGTCCTAACATCAAAGCAATGTTCCAGGATAGTGTATTCATTTACAGTGTACCCATGACCTAGTACTTACTAGAAACAGACCCTCTACCCACAGTTCCTAAAATACATGAATGATATACACACTCAAAAAATACTCGGTGAATGGTTAATAAATAACAACATATTTTTGTCACAAAATTAGTTATTATAATATACTTTGTATGTTCTATGCATATTCTAACGTATGTACCCCAATTCTTGTATGGAATTATTACAAAATATCATAGAAATGATTTCTAGCTGTGTCATTATTTCCCTTCCTGTTTTTTTCCTACCCTTTCATCAGAGTATGCTTACTCTATACCCTGTGTCTATTAATAAAGAAAGATGAAGTCCTGGTGACTCTTTATTGATCTTTACCACTTCCTTCAACAACAGCCCAATGCACACTCTGTGTTTGAGATGGCATTCTTCACAATAATTGTTTCTATTATACCTAGTATATATATTTTCTTCTTGTGTTCCGAATTCTGCTGGGTGAACTTACATTAAACAGAGGATAAGGGAATTGAATCATATAAGGCTAAGAAAAACACTCTATCTTCTTCAGAGATATTAGAAAATAATAGTCATTTTTACTTCACCTTTCTTCTTTGCTTTCTACCTGGAATGTAGTCTACTGGCATTCAAAAGAACAGTGAACATCTGAGACTCATGATAACCATGATGCCTCACACCGGTGCATAAAACTTGTCTAGGACACAACATAAAGCACATTTTAATTACCAGGGTCAATAGACTACAATATTTTGCTTATACAATTACGTCTATTATGAATTAGAAGCTATTGAACAAGTACCTACTTTTTCAATGTTCAACAACTGCAGCTGCACCATGCCTCCTCATGATGTCATGGAAATAATGCTTCTCTTCCTCTCTCTGTTTATATACCTACATACTTCTGTGTATGTGTGTATGTGTGTTATATATGTGTGCGTGTGTTTGTGTATGTGAATGGTCACCAGCTTAATGGGTATATATATATATATATATATATATATGTATATATATACATAATGTGTATATGTATGTCTATGAATATCTCTCTCTATATATATATCAAATTATATATATAATTGTACATGTCCACAATTTATATGTACCTAATCAGCATAGATAACCTCACGAGGTAGAAGTTGTTTATCCCACATTATCTATAAAAACTGTTATTAAGTTTATTGCATAAAGCCTAGCCTTTGTGAAATTTCAGAAATGATTCAAATCGAAGGCCACTACTCTTCACATACTCATTGTAGTCTACAAGCTTTTACACTAAGTATTTAATAGGCTGGAACTGGCAAACATTTGAGATGTTTCAGAGCAACATAAGCTTGAATGATCATTGGAAAAATCAAGGATCTTGGAGTATATAAACCAAGATAACTTTGGCCTATCCTAGAATCTCTGTGCCCAAGATGGAAACTTTTCTGGGTCTCAACTCATAGAGCCCACTCATGCTCTGGCACAAAGTAGTAGTAAACCATACCCTTTACTCTCTTAGAAAAAGGACATTTCACAATCTAGAAACTGTTTTTCCTTGGATTAAACACATTAATTTACGACCCCCTTCAACATCTGGCTGTGCTCAATAGTATGCAAGTGGCTGTCAATGATCCTTGTCTCCTACCAGACTAATGCATTCAACAACTTAGAATTCAATGGTAAGCAAAGATCCTCCAGTAGGACTTTTGAATGAACCATCCAATCATTCAATCAAATATTGACCATCAAATTCACGAGTTTCAGTGATGGTGACAAACTTGCTATGCTAATAAAACAATTCATTTACTAAAACAGTAACATTCTTAAAATTTAATGAATGGTTTTCTTTACAAATAAATTCCTTGGTGCAAGCTCCGTAAACTCATATTTTGGAGCTAGACAATTCTTCACGACACTTTTGAAAGCTCCACTGTGTACCATATTATATTAAAACTCAAGCAATCTTTAAATTTTTTTTCTGACAACAATCAGTTATGACAAGGGAAGTAATACTATATAAAGCTCTTCATTTTTTTTCTTTTTAAAAGTCCCATTTAATACAGGTATAAGAATATGAAACAATTTCTATTTTGGGTGCTTGAAAGGGTAATCAATAAAAGAAGATGAAGAAAGTACTTTAACATAGTTTAGAAACTTGTCTACGTGTATATTGGCTTAGCTAAGAACTCCTTCAGTAATTAGTCAGCTTACTGCAGCAGTGAATCACTAGTTCCTCACTGCATGTTTCCTCTTACTTACAATAGTACCTTATTTTGAGGACATGGTCAAATGACTGAGTAACAGAAGGTGCTGGTATGAGATAAATTGTTACATAATATTAAATCAGGGAGGCAATAATTTAAAATTAATACTATTTCTCAAATGAAGGAATAACAAATGATTTTGTATTGATATACTGGGGCTTTGTTAATAATTGGGGATGAGGTTAAATTAAGTATGATAATTATTTTTTTATTGTGGTTTTTTTTCTAATGTGTGTGAGTATTTTGCATTGTCTGCTGAGACTAGTAGAGGACATCAGATACTTTGGAACTGGAGTTGCAGATGGTTATGAACTAACATTGGGGTTGTGGGAATCAAACCTGGTTCCTCTGGAAGATCAGCCACAGCATTTAACTGCTGAGCCATCTCTCCAGCCACTGTCATAAGTCTTTAAAGACAGTTGATATAATATAGTAAGAAGAAAGATTATGAAAAACTAAGAAAATAGCATGTGTAATTTCAATACTACAAATGAAAATTTGATGTTTTTTCTGAGTGTTTTCTCTATATGCATGCATAATTAAATAGGACATTATCATGCCTCAATAAACAAAACATGAATTGTTTTTAATTAGAATGTCGTTTTATTCCAATTTATGAAGAATTTCAAGCCTTAACTTCCTAATTTGTGTATCTTTAAAATAAATTTCCTGGAAGCAAAGTGCTGAGAGGCCCACAGAAATCCACAAAGATGCCCCCACAATAGACTGCTGGCAATAGTCGAGAAATGGCCCGATCTGACCTACCCTGGTGATAGGATGGCCAAACACCCTAATTGTCATCCTAGAAACCCCATCCAGTGACTGAGGGAACTAGATGAAGATATCCACGGTCAGGCCCCAGGTAGAGCTCCGGGAGTCCAATAGGCGAGAAGGAAGAGGGTTTATGTGAGCAAGAGTTGTTGGGACCAGGGATGGATGGAATACAGGGACAAGTGGCCAAACGAATGGAAACACATGAACTGTGAACCAATGGCTGAGGGGCCCCCAACTGGATCAGGCCCTCTGAATGGGTGAGACAGTTGATTGGCTTGATCTGTTTAGGAGGCATCCAGGCAGTTGGACCTGGTCCTGTGCTCAGTGCATGAATTGGCTGTTTAAAACCTGGGGCTTAGTAGAGACCCTTGGCTCAGCCTGGGAGGAGGGGACTAGACCTGCCTGGGCTGAGTCCACTAGGTTGATCTCAATCCTCAGGGGAGTTTTTGCCCTGGAGGAGATGGAAATGGGGGGTGGGCCAGGGGGAGGGGGGCGGGGCGGGAGGAGGGAGAACAGGGGAATCTATGGCTGATATGTAAAGTTGAATTATATTGTAAAATAAAATAAAATAAATTCAAAAAAAATAAAAATAAAATAAATTTCCTGTTTACTCAAAAGCTACTCACAGAATTTGGGATATTGGGATACACACAGACACACACACACACACACGCACACACACACACACACACACACACAAAGAGAGAGAGAGAGAGAGAGAGAGAGAGAGAGAGAGAGAGAGAGAGAGAGAGAGAGAGAGAGAATATATGAAATTCTGCTCATAGGATTTCATGTAACTTTTCATTGTGGTTAGAGATAGCTTAGAGCATGGTGTTTTTTAACTCCTTCGTTATGGAAGTTATGTGCTGGCTAAAGTAGCTTAAAATTCCATTTGTAACTTGGCAGTCACATCATATTATTGACTAATATTGAGACTTCCCGCAAGTAAAATCCCCACATCTTTCTGACATGTGCTGATAAGCCTCATAATCCTCTAGCCATACTTGTGCTGATAGCTAGTCTAAACTCTATTTTTAGCTTACCTTTGTCCAGCTTATAAGATAACCTTCTAAAAGAATATTATGTATCCAAGTTTAATATCTGCAATTGTGATGCCCATTAGGATTGCTGACCTTACTGGAATTTTCAATACATAACATAAATGAAGACTTATTAATGGAGTGTCACAAAGTGTGAAAAATTCCCAATTTTAGATGGAAAATGTTACCCCTCTTAGAGAGAAAATGTGTCCAGTGCTAAAAACCTTAGAAGAAATACTGGCTACTGAATTACTAGTTCTACACTCAACATGGAACAATAAATTTGTTTTGTTAAAGGACAAACTTTAGTAATATGATCTTGGACATTTGCCGTAGGAGGGATAACACAAGACTGCTCATCTCTATCTACCATGTGAAGATACAAGGAGATGATCTCTGTCTGCAACTACAAAGAACTAATAACAGAACTCAGTCCCTTGATCTTGTACAATTAAGTTCTCAAACTATGATGAAATAACTTACTTTATGCAAATCATTTAAATTTCTGTTTTGGCATAACATCTGTGATGATATGAATTAGCCACATTCATCATAAGCTCATGTATATAATCATGTGATCCTAAGTTCCTGGAGCTGTTTGAGGAAGATTATGGAACATTTGGAAGGTAGAGCTTTCCTGGAGGATGTATAGCACTGAGTCTGGGCTTTGGATGTTTATAGAGTAACCCAACTCCCATTCTTTCTCTACTTCCTGTGTGAGGGAAAATGTGATCTCTCTGCTTTTACTCTTGCTATTATACCATACAAAGCCTTCCCAGCTGTTATGGCCCCTAGCCTCTGGAACTGAACATAAAAATAAATAATTTCTTACATCTGAGCATGAATTTTTTTTTTTTTGGTTTTTTCGAGACAGGGTTTCTCTGTGTAGCCTTGCGCCTTTCCTGGAACTCACTTGGTAGCCCAGGCTGGCCTCGAATTCACAAAGATCTGCCTGGCTCTGCCTGGTGCTGGGATTAAAGGCGTGCGCCACCACCGCCAGGCTGATCATGACATTTTAACACAGTAAAATAAAAGTACCTAATATGCCACTTTTCACTAATAACAAAAGGAAATACAGGAGGAGTTACTAGTAATCTTGAAAATCACTTTTAGTAGAAGATTAAGACAATAATATTCATAAGTTAGAAGAAAATTTGATGCACACATTTCTGTACCTAGAAAAGTCTGTCTACAGCATCATAAAGAAATATGCCTTACATATTAAAGAGAAAGAATTTGACATGGTATCACATTTTGAATTAAGAGACTTCTTTCTCCTTAAAATAGATGAAATGAGAAACATTGAACCTGAAATTGATAGTGTGATGATCTAGTGGTTCCTATCCTCAGAAGAAGTTACTGAATGCACAGCACTTTGTCAGACCATTTGGAAATCCACCACCCAACTTACTGTCTCTCTCTCTTCTACAAAAGGCTACAACAATATTAAATAAAATCAAAACAAACATAGAACAAAAATTTCTCTCTCATCCAAGAAGTTTGTTTTGTGTTAACCAACTAATCCTGGGCATGGGGTTACTCTAGAGTTTGGTTGATAAATCAGGTGATAATCCATGAAAGAAAACTGACTGACTTTCCTTTAGAAAAAGTATAACAATTGCAAATAGCAAAGGCATCCTTAAAAACAGGAATATATTATTATTTCCTTGCCTTTTTTGTTTTGTGTTGATCTACTCTTGTCCAAAAGCTACAATACTGACATTCCAGAGGGGTCTTAATCCATAACCAAGAGAAAAGGAGCTTTAGCTGAGGGTCCTGGAGGTGAATGTACTTTGCTGAGTGGCCTCTTCAGTCTAAAGTCAGATAAATTATGATTCAATTGCATTCTACATGACGTCTGCTGTCTTATCCCACGAAAACCCCCAAACCACATTTTCTTTTGAGCCTTTGGCTTTTCTCCAGAAGGATCAAACCACATGAATTTTTATTTAATAATTTGTTATGTTTTTCTTTTTTCTTTTTTGTATGTTTTTTCTTTCTACCTCCACTTTTGCTAAAGCTATGAAAGAAGGACAGGTTGAATTCAAGCCTTTAGAAATGTAGACTTACAAAGCAGACAGGATAAATAATAGAAGTCCATATGTAACTCCAAAATAGAAAGATTAATGAAATAATTGCCCCAAATGACAAAATACAATAACGACTGCTAATGTCAAATTAACTATTCATTTTTTTCATGACGTGCCTTAAATTTTTTTGAAGCTAGTGATAAACTATGAAAAAACATGAAGAACCAGTAAATGGATTTTGATCACTTAAATTTTATAAACAAATACCATACAGCAAACTGTTAAAATGTAAGGACTCATTTGTTTTCTTACATACTACATCATTACAAAAATAAATCTCATTCATTTTTCTCACCTCACAATTACAAATCAGGACAGGCCATTCATTGATGTATTTTTTATTTTTTAAAGTTTTGTTCTTTTATTTTTTTTAAATGATCCAGATTTTCTGAGAGCATTTCTATATTAGGCACAGAGCTTCCCTGCTGGTTTTAAGTGAAGTTAAACACAAATAGGATCTCTCCCCATTCCCATTGAAGTGTCACTCAGCTATGTACCCACGCCAGCGAGGAGGCGGCTCTCTTTGCAGAGATTCGTCATGCTGTGTTTTATACTTAGATTGTTTTTTCAGAAATGAGCTTATTCAAATCTCTCAACCTATTTATCTAACTATATTTTTCCTGTAAAAACTAGCTTTCAGATTCACACTTATGCACATCTACATGTGTCTACACACATGATGAAATCCTTACAATTACATGCTTGCTATATAATGTGTGAACATACAATGGATACATACAAAACAATCTATCTAAATGAGTATCTAAAATATAGAGAAAACTTAAGTTACCCACAAAATATGCTTTTAAAATCATATATACATATATTCAATACATATATATTAAATACATATATTCAAATATAGAACATGTTATAATCATTGACTATCAGTGAGAAACACCATCTCATAAAATAAGGTGAAGAAAGAAGAGACACTAGTTATCAACCTCCTGCATCTGCACACACTTGTGCACATGTATACACAGAGACACATGAACATAATATACACACCACATGTAAATAAAAACATAGATGGATAATTAAAAAAGAGGAAATTGTTTTGTTACCAATCTTGTTTACAGTAATAATTTTGAGTAATTTAAACTACATGATGTAAGCAACTATAATGTGTTAGGTATTTCATTGGAGAAGATTGTGTTCATCTTGTTTATTCAGATACACATTGAAATTGTAACACTGTTCATGTTAGAATTGCTGGTAAAATGCTAAAATAGTTTCCAGATTTAACGAACACAATATAGTATTGGCTGTGTTGATAATCTGTGAGTTTTGTAGCTGTACAAAGTAAACAAACCCTTTAAATTCAGCTTCTTCATATACTCTGAAACCCAGTGACAACCTTAGTGTGTATGTATTTGTGAGTCAAAGCTGTAACTGACATAGCCAATATTCTATTTTTCTGTGTTTTCAGGGAGCAGAACACAATCTAATGCATATCAAGATTAGCTTCATGTGCAGTATTTATCTCAACGTTTATCTCAGCGTTATACAAATTGCTTCATGTTAGAACAGCTAACCACACCAGACAAGGACAGACATAAAGAATCAATTGTAGTAATAAGTGAAAACAACGACATATAATGGTATGAATTGTGATGACAGCATACTTCAGCACTGAAATGTTTGTTAGTGGAATACTCATCTGTGTTTAGTAGGTTCCCTGGTTTTGCCCTAGTTTGCTCCTAGCAAATTCTGTATTTCAGCAATTTTACATATACTGTACCTCTAAGGCAATGTGTACCTGTATGTGCTTCTTACAGCTTGGTCTATTCTTGTTTTATGTATGAGCATAAATCAACTAAGAGAAACTGTTCAGGAGCATGAAAAATACCCTTTGGAAATCTAAAATGTGTTTTTCCCATTACTATATGGATTTTTTTTTTTTGCAAAATTTCTGGCCAGTTTCAGAATGATAGACAAGATGCCTTTGAAATAATATTCCTTCAATTATTGAGAATGAGCCTCCACACATAAATACATTTTTTAAATAAAATTAATGTACCAGGTTAATTAATTTTTTTTTAATGAGAGATCTTGGACACATGAAAATTCAATGGCATTGTAATAGTACATGGCTGTCTGTTTTGGCCTAATGCAATGTCTAAACTTAGCAAACATTTCTTAGTTACTAGACATAATATATTAAATAGAATAAGCAAATGTCAGTGCATTGGTGGGCAAAAAATGTCTTATGCTCCTATTATAATATTGAGAGAAAATTAAGCACTTGGAACTTTTCAGATCATTATGTAGTGTCCTTACATTAAGAAGGGGGAATAATATACATTATGAAATAAAATCATTTGGATTCTAGGCAGTGCTTAAAATGAAAAACTCTTCATGCCCATTATTGGACATATTTAATTCTAAAATCTACTTCAGTCCATATGCTAAAACTGGAAAGCGCTATCATTTAAAACCTTCTTTAACCATCCAAACCAGTTCAGTCCTTTATTGAACTATTACAGGAGCTTATTCTTTTTAAAAAGCACACTCAGAATAATCTCATGATGTCAAAAGCAAGCCTACAATGGCCATCTCGACATCTGGTCTAGCTTTCTTACACCGGGCGCTTCCCTTCCCCCAGGCTTTTCCCTTGATTTATCCAATTTTCTCTTTTCCTCACTCACATTACTGTGCCATTTTTTCTAACCACTCCATATGCTTAGGAAGCCTTCCAGATTACACGTTTCAAGCGATTGCAGCCTCCTCCATACACCCCAAAAAGCAACCTGTTCCAACGTTGCAAGCACGACCTTATAGAACTTCTTTCTCCCCATTTCGATTAAAATGTCTTATTTATTTTCCCTCCTAAGAATATCACACCTCAGATAAGAAATTTATTATTAATTGATTTCAGAAAGTTTCATAATTTATTTATGGTAATCCTAGTGAGTGAATATTTTATAACAACTCATCATAAGATAGTGATGACAGCAAAATTATTGTCATCACAAGAGGATGTTTGGCTATTGCTAATGTCAAGCAGGGTAGTTATATTAGAAATCGTGAAAAGAGATGAAATTTTTATCTAAAACATATTTTAGATATGTCTATATTTTAATCTGCAAAGCAATGCCATACAATTTAAAAATTACAAGTTCAAGCCAGAAACTCAAGGTAAAGTCACACTTTCTACATTTAATCACTGAATTAAGTCATCCAAATCCCTTTAAAAGTGTTGTTGTTACTAAATTATACCACAAATGAGAAAAGGCTGCATAGTATGTAGCAACTGAAGAAATGTACGTCATACATTCACATACTAGTTCTTGTTTCTTGATGTCTGGGCTAGGGGCTTTATAAAAGACATGACCTCATATACACCTAATGTTCACTCTATATACATAAGCTTGCAGGCAAATCCTGTGGGTTTCAGAACTTGAGATTTTTAATTTAGCGAATGGATCAGAATGATCATGCCTGTCCCACTGGCTGTTTTATTCACTTCAAGTATCAAATGGCTAATATATATTTAGATTTGTTTTTCAATCAGTGGTCACACTGTGTAGTCCAGATTATCCTCATATTCCTGGCAATCATTGTGTCTCAGTCTTCCAAGTGCTAGAATTACAAGCATAACCTACCACATGTAGTCATAAAAATATTTTTGATAACAAGTTCAAGTACCAATCTATAAAGAAGTGAGTTATGTAGCAGAGAGTGAGTGTATAAAAACCATTTCAAACCTTAAGAATCAGCAAATCCAAATCAATGAATGCCTATTAGTTCTTCCTTAGGCTATTCTCTATAATGGCTCCCTAATACATGAGCATGGGGGCTATCAACAATGAGGGTTGTCTTAGGAAAATAGAATCTTTTGTTCGGACACATTAAGATATATTTCTTAGGAGAAGGATGAAGACGGTGTGATTATAAACAAGTTGAGATTTTAAACATTTCTAAAATTTGTGTTTCCTTCTTTTAGGTTTTTTTTTTTTTTTTCTTGAGACAGGGTTTCTCTGTAGTTTTGGTGCCTGTCCTGGATCTCACTCCATAGACCAGGCTGGCCTCGAACTCACAGAGATCCGCCTGCCTCTGCCTCCCGAGTGCTGGGATTAAAGTCGTGAGCCACCACTGCCCGGCTCTTCTTTTAGTTTCTGTTTGTTCATTTTCTGTCTTTTACATTTTTGAAACAAGGTCTCACTCTGTAACTTTGATGAACCTGGAACTCAGTATGTACCCTAGGCTGGTCTGAAGCTCCTGATGATCCTGCTGCTTCTGTTCCTGCATGGTGGGATTCTAAAGGGAGTCAATGCATGTCTGTAGCATGAATCTTAAAAGTTCTTATTAATAAAATCAAACTCGAGGCCAGTTATTGGGGTGAACACTGGAAGGTCAGAAAGACAGAATAAGCCACAGCTATCTCACTTCGCTGGATCCTCAGCTGGTCTTGTTTCCTCAGACTGGATGCCTCTGAGTCCTCATCCAGAATGGGTCTCAGCTGAACTGCTGCTAGAAGCCTGAAAGCTTAACCAGCCCAATGCTTCTCCAGGCCAAAGGCTTCTCCAGGCCAAAGGCCTCTCCAGGCCAAAGGCCTCTAGTTTCTGGTCCTCACGCCTTATATACCTTTCTGCTTTCTACCACCACTCCCTGGGATTGAAGGCGTGCTTTCTGGGATTAAAGGCGTGGGTCACCATGCTTGGGTGTATCCTTGAACACATGGATTTCTGCCTCTGGAATGCTAGGATTAAAGGCATATGCTACCACTGCCTATCCTCATGTTTAATATTGTGGCTGTTCTGTCTCTGACCCCAGATAAGTTTATTAAGGTACACAATATTTTGGAACACAGTACCACCACACATGTCTGGTGAATTTCTCTGCCTACAGTACTAAGATGGTGATTTACTTAAATTTACATCACAAAATGATCTATTGATGATAATTTTTGTTTCTATTTCTGCTACCGACTTGTTAGGGCTTCACAATGTTCATGGTCATTCTGTAGAAAGTTCGTAAACAGAATTCCACAGTGAAGAGCAGAGAGAATGAGACAGTGTGAAGGCAAAGAAGGAAGCTAGAAAGTCTTCAGAGATGCTAGGTACTTGGAATGGGTAAACATGAACAGATTAAATGGAATAGCATGACCTCTTTTCTGATGCCCAAATAAAAGAATAAATAAGTATATCAAATGCCAACTCTGATGCTTAAATCAGATAAATCAGATGCATGAGAAAGAAAAAGGAACAGAAGTATCTACCCAGAAGGTCCTTGACTTGACAGTAAGGAAGAGGTTTACAATTCTGGAGAACGTACAAATTCGCAAAGAGTAGAGATCGTAAGTTATATAGGAGGAAACACATCACACACAGGTGCAAGCTGCATCCAAACCCTTATCATAACGAAAACAGCATGAACTGGCTTTTTGGATCCCATTACCTATGGTTGGACACCTTGCTCACCCCTGATAATACGGAGAGGGGCTTGGTCCTGCCTCAACCAAATATACTAGGCTTAGTTGTCCCCCCCATGGAAGAACTTACCCTGTTGGAAGAGGAGATAAGGGGTGGTGGAGGGAAGGCGGGGTTGAGGGAGCTAGAGGGGGGATGAGAGGGGGATCTGTGGTTGGTATGTAAAATGAATAGTTAAAAAGACCACAACAAAGAAAAGAGCAATTTCTCCTGTCATAAGCACATGAATATATATATATATATATATATATATATATATATATATATATATATATATACACACACACACACACACATATATATATATACATTTGTAGCAGGAATCAAATAATCTATTTAAACTGCTACTGGATAATATTATTGCTATCATTGCATAAGACTCTAAAATTTAAATCAATAAAGAAGTAAATAAAATTCATATGAGATTCTTGTTTATACTAGCTATGTTAAAAGGCTTAAAGGTACATATGGCTATGGTATTGGTTCCCATGGCTATGGAACACTTTCTTCATTGGAGAAATTTCTTTAGAGGAGTGCTGACTTAATGTAATACAGGTTTTCAACATTGGGACATATGCATTTCTTACTTAAGAGACAAAAATATTAGAGAAGCCTAATACATAATACTAAATGTAGGACAAAGCCAATAATAATAACAAAAGAAAATTCCATGTTTTCTGAATACATCCTCTCCAAGTTAAAACATCAAATCAATTGAAACTGTTGCTATCAAGGGCTTCATTTCTTCATTTTATTTTAAGATATTAAAATACTTAATATGTTTTTACATTTTCAGAGTAATTAACAAACTTAGAAGAAAGCTAGAGTCCTTTCTTTGCTTTAGGGACATATTGCTATTTTTAGACTTAAGCCATTTCATGGTCTGTTCTTACCATTTTGTGGCACTGATACCTAGCATGCGCTCAGTAACTATAGATAAAGGAGTTTCCCTTCCAGTTCTAACAGAAGATCATTCAGCATCTGCTTCAACACTTACATTGGCAAGAGATTTGCCACCTCAGAAAGGAAAGCATTCCGTTTTTAACAGTTCAGTTTAGAAAGAAGTTCATTACAGAAAATCCAAAGTTACCTGCTTATATAACTCTCATTAATCTTATGTTTTGTTAGATGACATTTAAGAGAAATTTCTTTGTTTTCCCATGCATGAGAAGCCTTTGAAATACTGACATGTGGTTACAACTCTTAACCTCTCCATTTTCCTTACATAGGATCATTTCCAAAAACTCCTTTATCATTCTCTGACTTTACAGTGTCTCACAAGATGTACCGTCCAAAACATGACATTATCTTGCAGCTGTTCTTCACAGTGCAGAGGACTGTGGGAACTACTCTCAATAGTTCTATAGAGCATACTGCTATTAATGATGCCCAAGATTCCATTAGCTTTTCTTGGCATTCCCATCACAAGATGACTCATAGTCTACTTAGAATCAACAAAGAGTACCCAACTTTAAAGATGAGATCTTATCAAATCGTGACTCCTTTGTCCTTGGTTTGTTTGAGTTGCTTTCTTTTTTTTAATAATTTTTTTATTAAGAGATTTTTCTATCCATTTTACATATCAACCACAGATTCCCCTGTCCTCCCTCTTCCCACCGTCCAGCCTTCTTCCCCAACCCATCCCCCCATTCCCACCTCCTCCAAGGCAAGGTCTCCCCTGGGGAGTCAGCAGAGCCTGGTATATTCAGTTGAGGCAGATCCAAGCTCCTCCTCCCTGCAACAAGGCTGTGCAAAGCATCTCACCATAGGCACTAGGGTCCAAAAAGCCAGCTCATGCACTAGGGACAGGTCCTGGTCCCACTGCCTGGGGGCCCCCTAAACAGTTCAAGCTAAACAACTATCTCACTTATCTAGAGGGCTTAGTCCAGTACCATGGGGGCTCCTCAGCTATTGGTCCACAGTTCATGTGCTTTCACTAGTTTGGCTAGTTGTCTCTGTACTTTTTCCAATCATGGTCTCGATATCTCTTGCTCATAGAATCCCTCCTCTCTCTCAGCTCCACTCATAAGTGGATACTAGATGTAAAGAAAAGGATAACCAGACTGCAAACCACAGCTCCATGGAGGCTAGCTAGTAAGGAGGACCCTAGGAAAGACACAGGCATCGCCCAGCGATGGAGAAATGGATGAGATCTACAGAGCAAACTGGGGGTGGGAGGGTAATGGAGGGCAAGCATAGGGGGAAAGAGAGCTTAGGGGAGTGAGAGGTTTGAGCTGGATCAGGGACAGAGTGGGAGAACAAGGAAAGAGATACCATGATAATTGGTATCTTTCTTATATTTCACTGGGAGATTTTATTTTATGTCAATAGCTTTGGTGAACAGTTTTCCTCAGTTAAGATTTCTGAAACTTTGTTTCTGTCAATCATCTAGTACATTAGCTATCAAGTAAACTTTGGGCTTCTGTGAAATATGACACAAAGAGCAAATGTCAATGCACTATATTAAAACCTCTTTCCAAATCTGATCCCTTCACATCACCAATCTTTCAAGTTATTACATGTAGGAACAATACATGCATGACTGTTACTGTCTACAACAACACATCTAGCATCGTATCTTTGATGCCCAGGAGTGAAAATGTCTAAAATATGAATCACTCAATGCTATTTGAAGAATAGTAGCAAGAGAGAGCATTCCAAGTGGGTGCTGCTTACTCCAGAGTCTATGTTTTACCAAGGCACAATGTCTCTCTTCAAGTAAAGCTAAAGTCCCTTAGTTTAGCACCTCAAACATATTTATCTATCCTATTCCCAGAAATATAAAAATTGCTGTCAAATGCCATACTGATGATGTTAATTTATTCCTATAGCATTCCAGTAATCTGTCAATCATTTTTAATTAAAAATAAACTTTGTTGTAGCTACTCTCGTGGTTGTGAATACTTCTCAGTGATTCCACGCTTCCCTAGATGTTTGCAGCATATTTAGTTTTCCACATCCCCCTTTTTCTTGAAGCGCTATCAAGTCCTTAATCAGGGCTTTTAATTGTTCCATTTAAACCTTTCTTTTAAAATATTGCTTTCTCCTTTTTTGAAATTGTAATGAAACTATATCACTTTCCTTTTCCCTTTCATTACTCTACACCCTCACATGCTCCTTTCAAATCATAGCCTTGTTTCTTTAATAGTTGTTACAAGTGCTGTGGGATGGTCTGTATGTCAAATGTGTTGCTCTGATTGGTCAATAAATAAAACACTGATTGGCCAGTAGCCAGGCAGGAAGTATAGGCGGGACTAACAGAGAGGAGAATTGAGAGAACAGGAAGGCGGAGGGAAACACTGCCAGCTGCCGCCATGACAAGCAGCATTTGAAGATGACGGTAAGCCACGAGCCACATGGCAAGGTATAGAAAGAAATGGATTAATTTAAGATGTAAGGACTAGATAGCTAGAAGCCTGAGCCATTAGGACAAACAGTTTAAATAATATAAGCATCTGTGTGTTTATTTTATAAGTGGGCTGTCATACTGCTGGGGCTTGGCAGGACCTGGAGAGAAAACTTCACAGCTACAATACATAACCACTTTTATAATTCAGATAACCTCTGAACAGGGAGTATAATATTGTTGATAATTTTCATATTAATACTTTGTCATTCATATATTACAGTCGGTAGCCTGGATAGTAAAGATCATTTAAACCATGACATACTAGAGGTTACATAGGACAACCTTAAATGAAAAATGAATATTGTACTCTTGGATTTTGGTAGCATGAGTGACAAAAGCCCACATCACTATCTTGTCCAGCACTTTTCTTCATAAATCAATGCTATGCATGTGAATGAAATATCTTATCTTTCAAATTATTTTTAAACAAAACAGGATGTTACTTACTTGTTGGAATTATCCCCCAATGTTTCAAAAATACTTGTGCATTGAGTTAAAACAACTAAGATGAATATTTACGAAAAATTTACTTTCAATGACATGAAAACAATCAACTAAAGAAGCTAAATTCATTTTATCAGTTAATAAATTTTCTTCATTGTGGGTAAACCTGAAATGTACCATGTACATACATACCCTTGAGACCTAATTTGCTACATTTGTAAGTGAAACTTTACAACCAAAAAATGCTCCTTTGGCAATATTATAAATCTTAAAATAGTTATATTAACATTAGCTGATTTGTTTCCAAAGCATGGACATACGTGTGTCCTATGTAGATTTTTTAGTTGATGTCATTCTCCTAGTCTTCCTTTCTGTAATTATAAGTGCATACAAGAGTAGGAAACAAAACATGCAATCCTGCTTTGGGTATTCTGGTTAAGAATACTAGATTATCTCACATCTAGGGAAGTTCTTCCAGGTTGATGCTACTTTAAGTTGATATGAATTTTAAAACTCTAGATGCATAGCACGAGGGATAGTGTGATGATTATTGCTCTCACATAATTTTCACTACAGAAGAATCTAAGAAATAATTTATTGAAATATGTAGTATTGTGTGAGCTTATATACATTCTGAGAATAACAAGCACCTGAGTCATTTGTCTGTCAGCCCCTAAGGGAGGGGGGAAATAAGGAGTTAAAAAAAGACAGCCCAGTTTCTCACACACAACTAGTTTTCTTCCCGTGAGTTCTCACCCTGGGTCACTTCCAGCTTTTGAGATGGATCTTCACATTTCCAGAGGGTAATGGGAGTGTTCCTGGCAGTGAGGTTTACATTCTTCTCCACCTACTGTCATACACTTTGATTACAAGAATCTATAGGTATCTTTTGAGGGTAAGAAAAAAAAAAAGAAGGGAGTTGGACAAACAAAGGAAAGGTATTGTATATCAAATTCCTATGTCCAGTCAATAATGGCCAGTATCAGAATCCTTATCATGACAGTCTAATTGTATGACCACCGTAACTATGCAGATTACTGTGCATTCATGCCCATCATAGGAATTAAGCAAAGAGGGCCAGGCTATCAGATTCATTCCATCCATGAGCTGAAACATCTACTCACAGCAATGCATATTGAAAATGTATTTGGACAAATTTTGTTTGGTGTGTATTCAGAGTCTTCTGCCTTTCAAATATAAATACAATAGTGTGGAGTTGTCATCTAAACCTCTGTAGCATGATTCACTGTTACCCACTGCTGAGAATTGTCAGGATGCTTTCAAAAATTACAATAATGTATATCACAAAGGATACAGGACTGTGTTATTCATATGTGTAATCACCCATTGCCTGACTAGAAATAACAGAGGTCTTATTATGCAAACAGCAGTTCATAATATGCAAATGAATATAAAAAACCACAATCCTCCAGAATAATGTTTACTGATGTGTCCTTAGAATCCCTTTAAAAGAAAACTACATTGTTTTGTGTTCTGAAAACATTAAATAAAATCAAGGATGAATGCAGGAAAACATTTATGCTTTTTGTCTTGCAGTTTTGAAAAGGAACCACTACCTAATCCTATTCTGATTATTTGATTTATTTTCTCTCAAGGCCATTAATTCCTCCTGGCTTCATTATAGGCTTGTGTAAGGTTTATATGGTGTCTCTTTTAATTGCTTAAACTAATCTATTCAATGACTGCAAATCTAATGCACACTCGAGCAGGCGGCCCATAAATTCTACCCTTCAGATGTGTCCTTGAACATGTGTCAGCCCTGATGAAGAGCAGAGGCAAAACAAGAATGTTAAAATGGGAGGAAGTGTTTTCAAAGAATCCACGTAAGAGATCAATCTCCAAAGACACTTTTAGTTAAAAAGAATATAATTAAAAACCTCTTTCTCTTTCATGTTTTCATAAAGAATCATTCAATATATTAGAATTAGTACTTGAAGCTATTGTTAAACAGCAGTGTGCTGTACAAAGAGGTAAAATTGGGCTAATACTTATGATCTGACTTAAATGAATATTTTATTAAGTTTTACTTCTCTACACTACATATATCTACCTGTCTGTCTGTCTATCTGTCTATCTATCTGTCTACCATCTATCTATGTATTGTGAGTGTGCACACATTTGCCAGAATGCATGAATAAGGGTCTGAAGACACTTTGTAGAAGTTCTTTCTCTGTCCACTCTGTGATTTTGGATGATTATACTCAGATTGTCAAGCCTGGAGGAAAGCACTTTTACCCACTAAGCCATCTCTCTAGTCTTAACTATATCAATTGAATGCAAGCTTTCTTCACACTGTAGGAGAAATGAAGTTGGACTCCTACATTTATTTAGGTCTTGGTCTTATGCTAATCCACAGCAACTATGGATGGTTTCATGTGAATATATCAATAGTATGAATACACATGTACAAGCACAAACTCAAGCATACATAGAATCACATCACAATGAAAAAAATCCAATTATTTTCACAATGTGCTTGCTGAAGTTTTTAGAGGAAGTCATTAAAAGATACAGAATATGTGACTGTCCTCTGCATTAAAGAGAACGATCATATTTTCTATAAAATATGCAAATATAATTATGGACACACAAAGTGATCGAGCAGGATGAGAGATCATTTTCATAAAACCCAAAGCATAGTAACTTTCTTTTGAAAGCCGTTTTATCAGTATCATGCCTCTTGTTGTTAGGGCTCCCTGCTTATCTGAATCATACCTATGGCTGGAAACCAAAAGAGCATATAAACTAAGTCATGTAAATCATATTTTTCATTTTTTCCTCACAAAGCAAATCTTTAATGGTTCTGTACTTCTTTTTCTGGAACCACTGAGGTATCATTTATATTAACTCCTGAAATAACTGATCTGTGTCCTCCCTGAAATCTATGGCAATTTCCAAAAATATCCATCTGAAATCCTGGTTCATCATTTCATTTATTTTTCACAGGGATGCTGTGACACTGTTTTAATCTTTATTACATTGATGGAGAAACTTTGAAACTGGTTTTGGCAACCAGACAGTCTCAAGATCAACTTGAGTCATTGCTAATTCTAATTGAAACTCGAGCTCTGTGACTCATTCCTGCACTGGTCCTTCTATCCTTCTTCCAAAGCAGTAAAATAAGACAAAAGAGCAAAGCTAAGCTGAATGAGTCACCCTTTTCTTTCCTATGCAATATATGTATGTGTAAATTCATCTGATGATGTAAAAAGCCAAGTATCTCCAGAGACTTTCGTTAGTTCTTTTATTTTTCTATTTTAGATATTCATCCCCTTTACAATAGCATTTGGATACAATCTAATGGAGAATGGAGCCATACTTTACACCTGCTGCCTGTTTTCCTTTGAACTCAGGTTCTGATTCATTTTAGTATCATTAGTGAATTAGCCCTCTAAGTAACTTCAGATTTTATTCTTCTCTCTGTAAGGTGCTATCCTTGCATGTGACTCCTCAGAACTAGTATCTTTTACTAATCAGCAACACTCTTATACTTAGAGCTCAAGGCTTTCTGCCATGTTATTTCAGTCATTCAGAAATCTAAAGGCTCACTGTTACTTTTTCCATTTCTCATAATGTGTGGCACATGGCTGAAGAAAAACAAGATACCAATTAACAATACAAGATGGTTATTTATTTAATAAAGAAATGATCATGAGACTGAGTTGTAGCCCAGCTTGATACAAATAGAGTTCGTGTGGATGTATCATAATGTACACTTATGGAAAGACAAGACAAATATTGACAATCCACAGAGTCTATGAAATACATGGCAGCAAAGCAGGGCACATGAGCAGTCTCAAAACTTGTTCATACACTTTGACCATTTAAAAAGATAAAATATGATAGCCATGATGTATGTACCGAAACTGGTTCTAGAATTTTCATTTTTGGCCAATCCATCAAGGCAAAATACAAATTTTTGGTCAGAAATAACAATGCTAATAAATGGATGATGTGATATCTGATTAGAAATAACTTAACATTTTTAATGTTTTGTATTACTTCTTATGTGTCTAGATAGATTGCTTTTCAGAAAATTATAATGTATCTGATGTAACTACCATAAAACCCTGTGTTAATTTTCATACATACAGCATTTACCTAATTGTTGGTTTTCTGGTATTCAACTTTGCACACTCTTCATTTGGAAATGGTCAGGTCTACTTGCTGAGGATTGCTCTAGTTATAATGGAATAATAAAACAGTTATTCCACTAACACACTAATTGAAAGTGGACCATGGCCTCTTACAACAAAAGCGAATTTGTGATTAAAGACAACAAGGTCTCCCTCTGCTATGCTACACTTCTTCTTTCCCTTTCCCTTTATACAGCTTTCTGTTAGTTTGTGGAGCATACCTCTGGTATACCTTATAAATCTTCATCAACTCCCATGGCCTTTACAATTGGAGTACTGCTGTATCTCTTCATCACAAGGAAGTTAAGATACTTCTTTTAAAAATAAACTTAAATACCTAAACATTTTCTTTCATTGAAACACACAATCTGAAATTACTCCCAGGAAGTCTACTGCCTTCTTTGGAGACTACTAACATAAACTACACCTCTAGGGATACCTTCTCAGTGATCTTCTCCAATGTAGACCTTATTCAGTTCAGTTTTAATGTATGGACTTAAAATAAATGAGGCTTAATTCTGAACAGAAATTTAATTGTATGGGTATTTCATAAAACCAGAAATAACTATATATACCTGTAACCTGAGAATTCTGAAACTACGGCAAGAAAGTCAAAATTCAAGGCCATCCTGGGATAGAGCGAAATAAAATATCAAAATGAAGGGAAAAATAAAATTATAGTCAAGAGTTAAGTAGAACTTGGGGGTGAAATAGTCTCATTTTATTTTAAGATTCTGAAAATATTTAATTTCATACAATATTAATAATACTTTATTTTTAAAGTAGTATGTAGGAAAACTATTTGTGTATTAGCTTATATTCTAAATTCTTCTAAAACATACTATTTCCATAAGAAAATGTATGGGGTTCTCCCAGAACAGAGAATGGAAAGTAGATAAAAAAAGGCCTACCCCTAACTAAGAAGCTGTTTGCAAGCTGGAGAGATGTCTCATGGGTTAACTCTACAGGCTGCTCTTCCAGAGGACCCCTGTTCAATTCCTAGCACCCCCATTACCTCTTAAAACTATCTGTAACTCCATTTCCATGGTATCTGGCACATTCACATAGACACAAGTGCAAGACAAAACACCCAATGCAAATAAAAATTAGAAGACAGAGGAGGAGGAGGAGGAGGAGGAGGAGGAGGAGGAGGAGGAGGAGGAGGGGGGGGGGAGGAGGAGGAGGAGGAGGGGAGGAGGAGGAGGACGAGGAGGGGAGGAGGAGAAGGATGAGGAGGAGGAGGAGGAGGAGAGGAGGAGGAGGAGGAGGAGGGGGAGGAGGAGGAGAAGGAGGGGAGGAGGAGGAGAGGAGGAGAGGAGGAGGAGGAAGTTGTTTGCAACAAATCAACTGGATTTGGGGGACTGCTTTTTGTTTTGTTTCATTTAGTCATTTCTTGTTCTATTGCTTTGTATATTTATTTTCTTTGTTGTTGAGAGAAACAGGGAGCGAGCGAGAGAACATGAAGTTGGGTGGGGAGGGAGATAGATCTGGGACATTTGGGGGCAGAGAAAAAGACATGATTAATATATTTTATGGAAAAAAATACAAAATCTTTGGGTTTCAGACAATTAAACTTAACCATGCATTTTATAGACAAAAATCTCCTGTGGAATGAAACTATGTGCAGGTTTTATGCCAATTATGATTCTAAGGCAGCTCCTCAGTGAAATTTGAATTTGTGAAGTTTAATTATGAGCAACTGAACATGCAGTACAATGTGAACTCTTCACCTTCTCGGCAGCAGTGTTATGACATAACTTTGTTTCAATAAGACAGCTTTAACCACATAGTAGTTAAATGACTTTTGATATGACACTAATAAAAGCCTGTCTGATATTAGAGATGCTTAAGATTTTGCTCCTTTGTTTATTTTGAGGATATTAATCATGGCACTAAGCTAATAAAAGAAAATTGCGGGTTTAAAGTTTCCATTAAAGAGTCCGTATCTTCACCATGAACTAGCATGATGAATGCTTACAAAGCATCTCTGTCTATCTTCATGGAGGCTATAGTCAATGGAAGAGATAAAATAGAGCATTTTATAACACTCACAAGTGTAAATTACCTGGAATTAGTCAATTATAACAATCAGAATCATTTTAGCCCCATAAAGTTTTCTCCATTATGGAGAGATGTTATTAGAATATAAATTAATTTGTGAAACTACTGATTGTAATGTTAAATTATCTCAAAGGGTATTTTTGTTATGCTAAGTATAAGTAACAATGACAAACATTAGTTCAGTATTGTTGCATGTTAGACTGTCTGATATAAGTGATTCATATGTATGGAGTGATTTCATCACACAGCAGGCATAGAGGTGTTATTTTCATTTTATTTTAGAGAAACAAAAGAACAGATGTGTTTAGCAAATTACCCAAACTCACCCAGCTAATAAAATGAGGCACTGTTAACACAGGATGTTCTGAAACAATGTGCTGATAAGTGCTAAATACTACTTGGGTAGTTGAAAATCATTTCTGGGAAACTCAAATTTCATGTCAATGTGATTTTTACTTAGAGCAATGAAAAATAGATGTAGGTGGATGAAGGAACAAAGGAAGAGGAGAATGGCTCAACTGTCATTTCGTACACTTAAAAAATCTCATTGACAAAACCTCTATCAAGTGTAAGCTGCATGCCAGGAATAGAAGATCAATTAGGTGCCAAGAACACAGAAAGAATGTACTTGACCTTGTAGCAGTCTTAATATAGCAAACAAAAATAATTGCAATAAGATAATCTGAGATGCAATCTACTTATGTAAAAATTGCTGATATCATCTTCCCATAGCAACTTTACAATAAGTGAAAAGTAATATATTCCTAAGTAGAACCTTGTAGAAGATCAATTCAGTAATCAGCAAGATATTGATAACTAAGGGAAGCATTCTGTAAAAGGTGGACTTTTGCTATATCAGAAAAAGAAGGCTAAAGAGCTGAGACTTGTAGAAAGAAAGACATGATATTGATTAATTAGTTGTATTATTAAATACATATATATGAGAGAAATGTGTAAAGTTAAGCCAGATTCCCCTTCTATGGGGAGCTATGATGAGAGCTATATAAGCCCTCTTTAATCTAGTGCACATTTCCTACATGGACTCTTCTACTGTGTGGATCCTTGTTTTTCTGAAAACACAGTTCTTTGAATTTCAAATTCTTTTGCTCAAGGACAACCTTTTTGTCTATCTTTACAAGACACAAAATTGATTCCTACCCATACTACATTTTTTTTTTTT
>CABHPR010155994.1:0-18136 GCA_902168415.1 Peromyscus melanophrys
TTTTTTTTTTTTTTGCTTTTTTTCTTTATTAAGAAACTTTTTATTCATTTTACATACCAACCGCAGATCCCCCTCTCATCCCTCTTCCTGCTCCCCCACAGCCTTCCCCCCAACCCACCCCTATCCCTTCCTCCAAAAAGGTAAGACCTCCCATAGGGAGTCAGCAAAACCTGGCATATTCAGTTGAGGGAGGACCAACCCCCTCCCTGATACATCAAGGCTGTGCAAGGTGTCCCACCGCAGGTAATGGGCTCCAAAAAGCCAGCTCATGCACCAGGGATAGATCCTGGTCCCCCTGCCAGGGGCCCCTTAAACAGACCAAGCTACACAACTGTCTCCCATATGCAGGGGACCTAGTTTAGTCCCATGTAGCCTCCACAGCTGTTGGTCTAAAGATCATGATGGAGAAATCTACAGAGACAACCAAATCAAGCTAGTGGGAACTCATGAACTTTAGATCTCCCTCTCTTTCTATCTCTTTGCTTTCTGAGTGTCCACACTCTCCTATCTGAACCTCCTTCTGCCTGCTCATTAGCAAGAACAGCCATGGCTCTCTTGTATGTTTCTCTTTTAAAGCTTTGTATCCATGGCCATTGAGGAGAATTAGTACACTTTAAAAAGACTCAAATCCATGCAAAGGTGAGAAAGAAAACCCAGCCAGGTGTCACTTCTATAAAGACCTCCTAGAAATCCTCAGGCTATCAGTACACAGAGAAATAATCCTCTGAGAAGCTATATTCTACCAAACAAAAAAAGCCTGGCACCTGATGGCAGACACCCTATGCCAAAATGTTGGCTGGGGAATCCCAGCGACCCTCAGAACAACACAGGCTATTTTTGCTTTTCTTAGTTGCCCATCTGAATTTGGTGATAAGACCCTACTGCTTCAAATACCACACTTTGATCACAAAACTTGGGGAAACCAGGCTGTACTGACCTGGAAGCACCCTCCCTCCTGGATGTCTTTCATAATGTCGGAAAATTGCTCGGAGACAAAAAGAACCAAGAATTCTTGATGGAGAGCTAAGGAGCTCATATGAGGCCCCACTCTGAGCTGAGAAGCTGATGGTCACTGGTGGCAGAAGAGTCAATTTCCCTCAGTGGTGTGACTTTAGGAAGGTTGCTTAAATTCCAGTGGATGACGCTCTGTAGCCATGCACTGAGGGCGGCACTGATTGTTTCCAATGTGTCAGAAGGAGAAAGGGAGAGGAGGAGGACGAGGAGGGAGAGTCATGAAGTAGTTGGAAAGGGGATTAGCAGTACGCTAAAGAGTTGAGGGGGAGTTGAAGGTATACATTTTATTCACATATAAAATTACCCAAGAATAAATGAAAACAAAAAGTGCTACAAGAGAAACAATGAGTGTCTGCATTCCTGTCAATGGGATGATGCCCCAGGCAGCACCAAGTTAGGTAATGTTGCTGGTAGGACCAGCACCTTCCAATTTGACACTGATCCTCTCTCACTCATTCAGGAAACAAATGTGCTTAATGACTAGCATCTAATGCCTCCATTTATCATATTGTTGCTTCATCTGGTTTGGAGGTTCAGGGGACAGCCATGGATAGATGGTTAGCTTTTATCATCTGCATCTGAGCTAGGAGAGGGGTCTGGAAGAAGACCCCAACTCCATGGCTGCTCCAAGAGTAACACACACATGTTCTGATCCAAGGCTCCAAATCAACCCATGTAGACATACGAGGTTACCTCAAGGCAAGATAGGGCCGCAATAACCAACTCTGGAGCTGAACTGTGACCCTGAATATCAGTTGAAGCAAGTATTTAAAGCACAGAAATCCAAAATGTTTGTTGCCAAGCTACAGTTACAATTTCTACCAGTCAGGATTTAGAGGTTAGGGGCTTCCTTGAATGGTTCATCATTGTCCACTGACATACAATGGAAGCTTCTCCATCCAACCAATCAGATTCATTTGTTCTTTCTGTTGTTAGGAACAGCCATGATGTTTCTAGAGAATTAAAGATGCATAATGACTATTTCTATGGTTTTAGTGTTGGTTGTTCTTTGGCTCTTTTGGTGGGGCCCACCACCCAGCTCCCAAGTAAATCACACACGGAGGCTTATTCTTATTTATGAATGCCCGGCCTTAGCTTGGTTTCTTTTTTTGCCAGCTTTCCTTAACTTATCCCATCTACTTTTTGCCTCTGGGCTTTTCCCATTCTCTTACATCTGTAAGTCTTACTGTTCCTCCATGGCTTGCTAGTTGTATAGCTGGATGACTGGCCCCTGATGTCCTCCTCCTTCTCTGGCTATTCTAGATCTCTCCTCCCAGATTTCTCCCTCTATATATTCGCTCTGCCTGCCAACCTCGCCTATCCTTTCTCCCGCCTTGCTATTGCCCAGTTCTTTATTAGACCATCAGGTGTTTTACACAGGTGCAGTAACACAGCTTTACAGAGTTAAACAAATGCAACATAAGCAAAAGTAACACACCTTAAATCATATTCTATTACAGTTTGGGGGGGGGGTGATGAGTCAGCTATTGGAAGGTTCCCAGCTCCCCTAGGGCTTGGGAACTTGAACTTTGTTTCACCCTACAGGTAAAATGGAGTCTGAAGTCAAAATGGCAGTGCTCAGGCCAAAGTGCTTTTGCCTGCTCCCTTCACACATTCTTGTGTAAAATAGAGGAATTGCATACTGAGTACCCATAGACTTTAGCTTGAGGGCTATTGGTGAATTTATTCCATCACCAAGAGTAACAACTAGGGCTAGAGAGATGGCTAGAGGTTAAGAGCACTGGCTGCTCTTCCAGAAGTCCTGAGTTCAATTCCCAGCAACCACATGGTGGCTTACAACAATCTATAATGAGATCTGGTGCCTACTTCTGGCGAGTAAACATACATGCAGGCAGAACACTGTATATAATGAATAAATAAATCATTTTTCCAAAAAAAAGAGTAACAATCAGCTGTGAGGAGAAATTTGGGTTTGGATATGTCTTGTCATGTAAATCTTGAATGGCAAAGTCCCTTGTCTGGTAATGGTAACTGTTGCGGTCCCGTGAGTTTACCCATAACCGGTGCTCTCATGGAAAACTTACAGAGCTAACTAACACCTTTCTCAGGATTTTGAAATGTAGACCCACAGACATGGCTGTTTCATAAACAGTATCCATGGTAGGACCCAAAGAACAGGACACAGATGAAGACAAACAACTGTCATCTGTGGAGAGTGACATGAAGGCCCAGAACTGGCCCTGATTTAGCTGGTCTGTAGGAACAGCCTGCAGAGTGACATGCAAATGTAAGCTCCAGACATGGAGGAAAGGCAAGGGGAAGGGATGGGGGAGGCACGTTTCTGGTAAGGAGGACAGCAAGTTGCCAGTTCCCTCAGGAGCAAAGCAGCATTTTTAAGCTCAGAGAGGCCACTGAGACTGGAGGCATCCAGCAGTGGTGAGAAAGTGACAGGGACAAGAAGAACTATGCCACACTGAATCTCATTTACAGGGTGTGATGGAGGATTTGAAGTTTCCTGCAAAATGCAATAGGAAGCTGCTGACAAGTCTTAAGCAGAAAGTGAAATGGTGTTATATATTATGTAATGTATGTAGTGGCGTACTGAAATCATATATGTTTACATGGATTTTATAGAGAGAATGAGTTAGGAGGATACAGGAGCGAGCCAGAGAGAGTGGCAAGGAGACAAGTAGAATGAGTAGATGCGGACAGCAGCTCTAAAGAGAGAGGAAGAAGGACACCCGGATGAAGCTTGTGGATAGAAATGACAGGAATTATTTAAGGAAGGAGGAAGGAAAAGAAAGTGTCAAAGTGACTCTCACGTTTCTACAGTGCAGATTCTGACTTGAGCTCCTAGGTGTCTGCCTTGGTGTTATTTGCTGAGATAATAAATGCTGATGTACAAACAGACTCACAAGAGAAGGAGGCCACGTAGATCATGGTTTCTGTGTGTATACTTCAACTTTTGGATGCCGGTGTGCCAGTGAGCTTTCTAGGGAGGCCAAGACACAGATAAGATTTTTACCAGGATAGCCTGGATCTAGCTGGCACACAACGGCCTCCATACTGCTCAGGGATGTGCTCCTGTGCCACCCTCTCTTAGTCAAGCTGGTTGGGCCTCTCTGTCCCCAGGTGGAGTGCCAGTTATTCATGGGTGTGGCTTTGGGACTTCTCTGATGGATCCTGCTGATTAACTCTGTGGAAGACTTCAGAATTCAGAAGTAGGACTAGAGTCAGGCCTTTACTTATCACCACTAATGACCTACACCTGCCTGCAACAATCATTTTATGTTTAAAAAAAAAAGAAGAAGAAGAAGATCTAAGATCTCAGAGCAGCTTGGTGTATGGATGTGTTAATCACATTTGCATATGGTGCTCTATTTCAGATGACTTGAGTATGTGAGCGAACTCCAAGAAATCCATATTTATGATTTGAAAATTGCTGACTGAATAATTACACATCAAGTAACTTCTGTTTCCTTGTATATTGTTGTTTCTAATTAGCAATGGAGGAAAATAAAGTCATTATTTATGGCTACAGTTTAAGCTTGGCATGTATGGTGGGCCGACTGGCTTCACATCGGTGTGTCACCATGGCTGGATTCTTCCAAATAGCCTTGTGGAACTGGACAGAGCTGGACCAAAGATTTCATTTCCCCATCCCCCAGCTCTCTTCTGTTCTCTTCACCCTGCTTGTGTCCAGGTAGAGCATTAAGTCTCATCTCATGTTGTTCCTAAGCCAGCTTACTCTTTATAGCCTTCAAGGATAGCCTTCTGTGCCATGAAATGAAAGGGACCTGACTTTGAAATCATTGGCACACTGCAACTCTGCCACATAAGACACTTGCTTTCGTGGTGATTTGTCAGCCTTTGTGATTGCTGTTTTTATCATGGACAGGCCCTGCTGAAACATGTTCTAAATAGACCTAATTGCTTTTCTAACTCTTGCATTTTGGATACATGCATAGCAAGTGATAAACACCAATTAGTGCACAGAACTTATTTTAATTTCAAAAAAGAAAAGCTGGAGTGACTCAACCCACTTAACTCTACATCACACAGAGCTACACAACTCCTCCCTGCGGGCAGTATATCCAGCTGATCCCTCTCTCATTGTATCAGCTGGCTCCCTGCCCTCTCCCTTCAAGTAAAAGAGTTCAGTATCTTTGCATCTTTCACATGATAGCTAACTTATTTTGATACTTTGGGACACATGTGTGTAATATCACTGGATTTTTATTTAAAGGTTTCCCCAAATTGGTGGATCTTTGAATGGGAATTGCATCAGATTCAACCACAGCATTCCTCATCACTACAGAGTTCCATGAGACGTTTTCTCTGAGTTGTAGAGACTTTAGTAGTCTCAAAGGTTCTCAAGCATGACTACGAAGCAGAATCACCAAGGTTCTAGAGCTATGACCCAGGCTACTGAAGCCTAGGATCTGGATGCAGTTCCAACCAGGTACTGGTGTTTTCATTTTGTTCTGTTAACTCTGAGGGGGTCCAAGGTGCAACCAGTGTTTTGTTCTCCTCTTAGTGATCCCTAAACTATCTTATAACTCCCTGTTTCTGCAACTAGAATCGTAGCTAGTCAAGTATTGGCAGAAATCAAAGACATTGGAGCTGGACCCCTCCCACATTGTCGACAAACTATAAAAGCAAGGACTGCAGCTTCAGAACTTTCCTGACTGGTCAGAGGACTACAGAACTTGAGTTATCTCTGGCCCTGGGAAGAAACAGCATCCTGTATGTCTCAGAAGGTCATTCACTGGCAATTACTGTAACCTGAATTCTAGGGGAGGCTTGCTGATACTAAACAAGGACACACCACTGTCCTCCCCTGAAAAATCAATCCAAATGGCCTGTCAATTACCTGGACAGACACTAATTTTCCTTGGCGAAGTTAACCTATCCTAGAGACATTAGAAATAGTATAAAGCTGGCCTACAATGCAGACTGTCAATGTTCTCTCTGACTATTGTCCATTCTTATCCCTTGAAAGCATGCTTACTTCACATCACCCTCTGTCTTCTACACTGTCCTCTGTGTGTCTTACCTGAAACCTTTGGACAAAGATCACAAGGATCCCAGAGAGGGAGATCTCAGGGCTCATTTTAAAGAAAGAAAAATACATCCCAAATTAGAAACACAAGAGCAGTGCGTCTGTCTGGTAGTGATATCAAAGCTTAGAGTTTTGAAAGAAATCAAATCCTTAAGTCTGAATTGAGACGAGCAAAGCCGTAGGTCGTCAGCACATATATTTCGTTAGTGCTGGCTTCTGGAAAGCCTTTCCACTCCTGACCCCACTTTGCCCAAGAAATGTTTACATTGTCCTAGTATATAAATAATAAAAAATCATAGCATGTCTGTTATACAGATAATTTTACTATCTATTAAGGATTGAAGCAAATTTGGATATGAATCAGCCAGATGTGCTTGTTTATTTTTATATGAAGAATTATATCTTGGCTTAATACTTGATGCTGGAGGACATACAGCATCTTTGATGTCTTTTGGAGTTGACTGATATTTTTGATTTTATAATCATCACAGCTGAGAATGCTGCTTTGCATAAATCAGTAGTATGAAATGACAGAAGTATGCTTAGGATCAGTTCAGAAATTGTTAAAAATTTTGTCCTAATCTCAAGTCAGGATTCATCTAACATATTTTAATGAAACTCAAGTCAGCAACTCAATAAGAAAAATTTTACATGGAATATTCTAACACAATGCAATTCAAAGAAGCATTAACTTGATACATGCTGGGAAATGACAATAGGAAATATTACAAGTCTTTGGTTCCTATAATTAAGTCATATTTTTAAGCTATATTTTTATAAGAGCAGAAACTTTGTATATACCATAAAAGCAGTGCAATTGATAATATGCAATAGTCTTAAACATGAACAGACATTTCAGGAAGCATCTGCCGGCATTGCCTAACATGATGGCACGCACAGTGCCAAGTCTACTTGTTGTGTGTTCAGAACCAAGGCTGTATGTAGGGAAGTCACATGATGCAACCCAGACGAGCACAGACAGAAACACCTCAGACTCATTACCTTTGATCTTGAGGGTCTTGTTTTTGTTTTGATTGGTTTTCTTTTGCAATTACACCTTCTGAAACTTTTACTGCTGCTGAAATTTTTGTGACCTCCACACACTCAATTACGTGGCTCCTGATCTAAGAAGCTAGGCTTTGTAAAATCCACCAGAAGGGATGGCAAGTAGTTGATGTCCTTCCTTGTTGCTGTGACAAAATCCCCGAGAAGAAGTAATTGAAGGAAGATTTGTTCTAGATGAGAGGGCAGATAATCCATTGCATCTGGGTGGGCGTGGAGGCAGGGGTGATCAACAGGCTGCTTGTGCTGTATCCACAGTCAGGAAGGAGAGAGAGAGAGAAAGGAATGGGGAGTAGGTTAACAAGACTCAAACCCTGCCCCCAGTGACACACTTCTTCCAATGACCTTCTGTCTCCTTCCCCCGCATTACCACTTATTTGGGACAACTGTTCAAGCCTATGAGCCTCTGGGAGCTATTTCACAGTCAAACAGCAACAGTAGGCAGAAGGAAAAGAGTTTGACACATTGTTATGTGTTTGAGACAGGATGCCTCAATGCCTCCAGTGCCAATGGACACAATATCAAGGGAGCATTTGCATGAATGAAGAGCACCCCGGAGATCACTGAATCCTACCCCGTAGTTTCCTGTAGGACTTATCATAAATGACCCTGCCCCCATGCTTCTTCTACCTGAGATTTTCTGCTCACCCAGGGACACAGAGATGTGGCTGTCAAGTTAGAAGCCTTAAGGCTGCCTGATAAAAAGCAGGGCCAATCCTCCAACGTACAGCTTTTTAGGTGCTTGTATTAAATCTTCAAGAAAATGATAACAGTATTCAGACAAATAGGCTGTGCCTTTCATACTCTATTCAGAGGATAATAATTCTCTAAATTATGCTCAGACACCGGAAAGGAGGTTAATACCAAAAGACAGGAGGCAGCTGTGAGGGATGAGAGGCAATGTTCATATGATCAAGCAAGAGATCAGGCAGGCCAGGAAGATGAGACAGGAAAGCTGCTGAGGTCAGAATTGCCTCTCTACTGCACTCTGTCTCTGCAGGAACAAACAGGCCCACAATCATTGCCTCCACCCAACAAGGGTTAACAGTAATACATGTGTCCCTCAGAGGTGGCTGCAAGCTTCCAGAGGCAGACATTGGGAGCTGGGGAGAATGAATAGTGAGCAAAATGATTGCCACTTAAGAATGAGGATCTGAGTTTGGATTCTTAGCACCTGTGGAAAAAGCTGGACAAGATAGCATATAGCTATCACCCTAGCACTAGGGGGAGCAGACACAAGTTGGCCCAGGAAGCTCACCGTTCATTTGGCTTAAGCAAACTGATGAGCTCTGGGTTCAATTACAGGCCCCATCTCAAAATAGAAAAAAAAAAATGGTAGGGAGCATTGAGGAAAATACCTGACTTCTGTCCTTCACATTCTCTATCTCTGTCTCTGTCTCTGTCTCTCTCTCCCTCTCTCTCATACATGAACAAAGAGAAATGCTCATACAAATACATTACAAATGCACACACACGCATATGCACACACACAGCACACAGGTGTACATAATTGCTAGTTATTCTCCAGAAGCTGTCCCCTCCACACTAACCTGTGTCCTCTGCAGCCTCCCCAGCACACAGAGAAGCTACAACTACTTCTGAAGTAACAAGTGCACAGCAGTGTGAGGATAAAGATTTGTGGGCAGACGTCAGTTGCCTTGCCCCCAGTTCTCAGCATAGCAAAACGTGGAATACCCTAACAATCTATACTTCCCAAAAGCACATTTTGGTGTTCCTTAGATAAAATCTAATGGTGACATTTCAGAAAAATATCTGTCACCAACGAAGAGGTAGAATAACTTTTGCAATGAAAGTATACTGCTGTTTTGTCTTCCATATCATGTTAATATATACAAGTGACAGATGGTACATGTGAAAACTGGAGCCAAGTCAGGTTAGAGTTCTCCTCCCTTGATCTGCAAATTAAGTTACAGCCATCTCTGCTATGACAAGCTGGCATTCAGCAACCGTTCTTTGGGGATCAACTTCAGAGAGGGAGAGATAGTGTCCTTATAATCTGATGAGGCTTCCTGGACCATTTCACAAGCACCTGCTGGAACCAGAGGCTAGCGGCATCAGCCGATTAATCCTGAGCACCTGTGCTTACACAGGTCATTTGCGGAGAAGCCCTGTGTGAGCCTCTCTACCTTGTAGGGTCACCAAAGGCCACTTCTTCAAACCTCATTTCCCACCTTTATAACTGTTGTAATTTTTTTGCTAAGATATTATTCATTCTAATGAATTGACTGTAGGCACACATGTGTTAGTAGCTGTAGACAACTTCTAAGCGGTCTCATTAAATAAGAAACACAGAGCCAAATACAGAGTTAAAGCCTAAGAGATCAGAGCAAGAACCACAACTCCATTTAGCTTACCACTTGCTGTCGTCCTTCCACTGAGAGACTTTCTTCCTGTGTGTCTTGAGTTTTATTGCTTTCCTGTTCTGCTTTCTCATTGGCTCTAAGCCCAGCCACATGACTTCCTCATCACTGCCTGTCTATACAGACCTCCTTGTCTCTATGATTGGTACTGGGATTAAAAACTCAAAGGTCACCATGCTTGGCTGTGTCCTTGACCACACAGAAACTCTGCCTGCCACATGATCGGATTAAGGGCGTGGGCTACCATCACCTGACTTCTATTCCAGGCTCGCTAATGACCTCTGATCTCCAGGCAAACTTTATTTATTAACATACAAATAAAATCACATTTCAGTATAATTAAAATATCACCACAAGTAGCCGGGGGAGAATTTGAAGGAAAGCTAAAGGCAGAGGCAGACCCTGCCTCTCTGAAAACTCAAGAGCTGCTCCCAGCTCTTCAAATGGCAAGTCTCACCAGTCAGGAGAACAATTGCCTATGCTCTGTATAAACCAACTTTTCTTGTAAAAAGTTGAGCGATAAGGATACAACATCTGATCAGATACATAATAGTCTAAATCATACTGACTCCATCCTGACTTGGGTGGCTAAGATAC
Source organism: Peromyscus melanophrys (assembly GCA_902168415.1). Taxonomy (NCBI): domain Eukaryota; kingdom Metazoa; phylum Chordata; class Mammalia; order Rodentia; family Cricetidae; genus Peromyscus; species Peromyscus melanophrys. The sequence continues at coordinate 10,078 of CABHPR010155994.1, forward strand.
TAAGATGAGCAAGAGGAAGTCAGGGTGAGAAGCCTGGTCCTCAGACTCTGTGATCAGCAGATGAAAAGGTTGCTAGGCACTGGAGTCTAGCATTATGTGGAACCCAGATTCCCAAGTTAAGAAGAAGAAGAAAAGATAGCTTGGCTGTTGGTGTTAATACAGGGCTTCCTCCCAGTTCGGAGATGGACAGCGTCAGTGCCTGGCCCTATCCTCCTCTGGCAGAGCAGGCCTATATACAAGCTTCCCTTTAAGCAGCAGCACAATGTAGCCTCCAGTCCCTGTCCTCAGGTGTCAATCCCCAGTCTAGCCAGCCTTCATACTGGGTCCTAACCACCTTGGAATTCAAATACTAGGTGTGACATAGAATTGATTTGCTTAAAATAAGTGATTTAAAACTAATTTCCCCTTCCATAAGGCAATCACATATGACCAAAAATATACCTCTTTAAAACAGACTATGAAATACACACCAGTGAGCATGTTGATAAGGACTAAATAGCTGTCTTGGGTGTGTACTCAGGACGGTCCTCAAAAAGCACCCATCATACACTACTCATAGGCACACATAAAGAGGATGCTTGTAAAACCTGAATTATATTGGAACCCAACTGTATATTGGGAACCATCCTGAGAGCCTCAATCCAACCCCATCATTGAACAAAGTGATAACTCAAAGAACGTAAGCCTTTGCTATGACCGTGAGAGTATTGTGTTCCACGACCCATGTAGGGTGGAGGTGAACTTCATCATCTATTCCAGGCCTATGTTTTATGGATAAGAGGCATGACCAGTGATGCTTGAGGCTGCAAACACTCAGGGTCACTTACATGTGGAGGGTAAATGAAGGTGAAAGACATTAGAGAGAAACTGGAGTGTTACGTGTGGGGTTGGACATGTGTTGTCTGATGGCTGCAGGGAGAGGGTGCCTCACCCCTGCTACTGAAGCTTAGAGGAACTGGTGAGCAGGGCATAAGGCATGCAGTGGACAATTTCCCCAAAAGCAGAGGAGAGAAATCCTGGGTACTACAGGACAATCACTAGGAAAAGGAATCAGAAAACATTCACAAAACAAACTAAAAAGATACAAAATGCCCCATTTACTTCAGGACACTGGGGAAACTTCTGGGTAAGGCAATGGGTTAGAATCTGCCTTCTCTATGACCTGGTGAAGGAAAGAATTGGCATAAGAAAAAAGGAAGATGTTGTTCCAAAGAAAGAAGTACTTCAGGAGACCACAGAGCAAAGATGGGCAACATACCAATAAGAAGTAACCGGAATATCCGCAGCTCCTTGGCTGGGGTGGGGGAATGTGGCTTCTTAAAGGTAAGCTGGTGGAAGGAGGGAAGTCATGCCCTCGGGGTAAGCCCACAGCACTCAGAAGCCTCAAATCTAATTGTGAGTAAGTGAAAAACAGTGAACTGCTCTTAGATGAATCTGTGGTAGAGACAAATCACATCATGTCTCCTACACAACTCAGAGAGCAGGCAGCAGCTGGGTACCATCTAGAGAGACAACATTCTATTTTAAGATGCACTTGGTGCCTGGAACCAGTACAACCTTAGATCATGAAGCACGCCATAGTCCCATAGTGAAGACATGCCCAGGGAAGTCCTTATAGTCAGCAGAAGATCCAGGCACTGATAAACTAAAGGGTAAAGCTGGAAGGAAGCTCAGCTCAGGCTGGGATGCACAGAGAATAATTCCATCCTTAGTGGCTGAGAGCAAATCTCTTCAACAGAGAATAACCATGCATATGATATCTCTAAAAACGAGATGGACAGGTGAATTGAACTCTGGGGCTACTTGTCTGCTTTTCACTGCTTTAGCATCCAAGAAATTTCAAGTTCCAGAAGTGTACTTGATATCCATAGCTGCATCTCTCCAGGAAGATGACTGTCTTAGTTAGTGTTCTATTCATGTGAAGAGACTCCATGAACAAGGAAACTTACAAAGGAAAGCATTTAATTGGGGCATCCCTACATTTTCAGAGGGTGAGTCATTATCATCATGGCAGGGACTATGGCAGCAGGTAGACAAATGCAGTGCTGGAGCAGTAGCTAAAAGATTTACACCTGATCAGCAAGTTTCAGACAGAGAGAGTGAGACTGGGCCTGGGATGGTATTTTGAAGTTTAAAAGCCCACCCCTAGTGACCACCTCCTCCAACAAGGTCACATCTCCTAATCCTTCTCAAACAGTTCCACTCCCTGGTGACTAAGCATTCAAGCATATGAGTATATGGAGGCCATTCTAATTTAAATCACCACAATTACTAACCCTCTGGAGGTCCTGAAGACAGTAAAATAAAAACAGAAATCAATAACAGAAATTACAGAAACTATACAAATACATGGAGATTAAAACATATACTCAAGAATGACTGGGGGCCCACTGAAGAAATCAGTGAGGAACATTTTTTAAACTCTTTGCATCAAATAACAATGAAAGTACAACTTATTGAAACCTTTCTCTATGGGTGTTTGCATTAAAATGATAGAAATATCTCAAACAACCTCATAATGAAACAAAAAGTAATTAAAAAGTAATACTCTAAAGCCTAAAATAACAGATGGTGAGAAATAATAAAGGACAGAAAATAATGAAGTGGAAAGTGAAAGAATATAGAATTAATCATAGGATTACTCCTTTGAAAAGATTGAAAACCCTTAGCCAATCTACCAAAATAAATAGAGATGATACCAATTAATAAAATTAGTCAGGAAAATGTGTTACTACCAATTTCTGTGAAAGCCAGAAAATCATTAGGGACTAAATTGAAATGATTTATTGCAAAATACTAGAAAATCTATAAGAAAGTAATAAATTCTTAGACATGGAAACCTTTTCAAACTTAATTCAAAGGATAAGAGAACATAAAGAAATCCATAACTGTCAGTGAGATTGAAATAATGATGAACAAATTACATACAATAGGAAGGGGAACAGCCTTGCAAACTCCTTACATGGAGCAAGCATCACCCTGATTGCAAATTTCAAGACAAACATCCCAATAAGAAGAGTGCCCTATTTTGTCTCCTTGGTTCATCCATGTGAATTGATTCAACAAATGTTCAACATCACAAATCATAAAAGAAAGACAAATTAAAACCACAATGAGGTATAACTTTAGGTCTGTTGTGTCTTTTTTTAAGATAAACAATAACAAATGTTAGTAAAGATTTTTAAAAAAGGAACTATTGTCCAGTGTTGGTAGAATTATAAATTAGTATGGATAGGTATTATAGAAAATGTCATGGAGGGTCCTCAAAAACTAAAAACAGTGTCTGAGAGGTGGTACAGTGGTAACAGTCAGCACACACTGCTCTTCCATAGGACCAGAGCTCAGTTCCCAAACCCAGATCAAGCAGCTCACAACTGCCTCTAACTCCAACTCCAGAGGGTCTGACACTTCTGGCCTCCGCAAGTGCATTGTTCATGTGTGCATGCTACCACACAGATGCACACAAACATACATAATTAAAAATAAATCTCTTCAAAAACTAGAAATAGTAGTCTCATGTAACAGCCATGTGAGTGTCAAAAAGAAACAGAATGAGCTTTTTGAGGAGGTATCTGGCCTCTTTCTTCCAATTCAGTATTCAAAATAGGCAGGATATAGAATTAAAGCAGCCATCAACACAAGAATATTCATTAGCACAAATTAACTGATTATTTGATTATTTCACCTAGATAATGTCAAAATGTACTTGTAAAATATTCATAATTCAGATATTCTACCTCAAGAACACAACCATAATTTTTATCAGTTATCAATAATACATATTAAAATAATTATTTACTTGATTACACTCTGGAAAATGTAGGCATTTCATCCTAGTCATATATAAAGATAAGCAAAATTAGAAATTTGACACATGGGTTTGAGAACAGGAACCTCACCTGACAGTTCTACACTGTGCCTTCTCCAGGAAGAGTGGAGAATCTATCCAGTGACATATGCATGTATGCAAACAGTTGTACATGTGGGTAAGGATAACATGGGAAAAGGGAGAACAAGGAACGGTAAATATAAGTGGATGAGAAAGGACTGGGTGCAGGTAATGAACATGAGCTATAAAAAGAGACTGGACAGCTAATAACTTTCCTGCTTCTATTTCTGTCTTTTTTGTTGGTTGGTTTTTTGTGGTGGCTGATATGTGCATAAAACATATTCAATACTGAAAGTGTAAAACTTTGTGTGAAACTTCACAGCTTCCATTTCAAATGCCAATCCTTACTGTTTAAGTTCCTTAAACTGCATAGACACTGGGTCTGGTTAATTTTGGGCTGTGGTGGCTTTATTTATTCACAAGATTTTTTTTATAAGAAACTTTATTTAAAAATCTCATAATGAAACCCATTACTGAAAATAATTAATAAATGCTAAAAGTGTTTTAAAACTTTCTAAATGTGAGTTGATTCTAACCCACAAAGCCCTAACAGGCCAAGAAAGCCTCCAGTTTGATATGTGTGACCTTCTCAATAGAAGATGACAGCTTTCTGACTCAGCAGGAGCTAAAGGAGAGAAAGTCTGGGCTATGAGAGGGCGGTAGAATGGCAGAAGGTACAACATGTACTTTGGAACCTAGCTCAAAAAAATAAAAATAAAAATAAAAATAAAAATAAAAAACCAACTGCAGGAAAGTGCAGAAAACTCGAACCCATGCTGGGTATTAGGTGTTCCGTGTAAAATAAATTAAAATCTGTAGGATAAAGACCTTCTAGGAAAATATTCTTCTTAGTTAGAGATACCCCTTCTGAAACATTCACAAAGTAAATATGTTTGGGAATTATAATACTAGAAGAAAAACATGGGCAAAAACAGAATTGGCAAATGTGTCTATAAATGCTGAAATTTGGTGATTGATTCCAGGGACTTGTTTTTCTGTCTCCTTTTGTGTATTTGTTTGAATCACATAGAACACAAATTTTAAAGGAATGTTTTATAATTGTTTTATAATGGTCACACTTTCCAGAGCGTGAGGTACTATTAATATGATAAGAGGACTGCAGCCCCATCTTGGCTGAGGAGCTTTGGTGATTGATAGGTACTATGTGATTGATAGGTACTAGGACAAGGAGAGTCAGTTTTCTTGAAGTATTGCCACTGGTTGGTCCACCATACTCTAGTAGAAGGCCACACATCCATGAATGAAGGGAGAGCACTCAATCATATGTGGGTGGGGTGGGGTAAGGACACAAGTTCGGATGGGTAAGGAAGGTGGGTCGGGGAGGAGGTGGGGGAGTGAACAAATACATTCAAAACTCATTGTGTGAAATACTCAAATAACTAATTTTTTTTTAAAGATTGAGAATTAGAGACCTCTGACCTTGACTCCAGCCCAATCAAGACCACCTAAGATGGTGCCACTAAGGAAATCTGTCTCTTGTGACTCACTCTGCAATGCAGACTAGTTCAAGTTTCAGGCTCACAGAGCTCTTTGCCTCCACACTACAGTTGCCCAGATCTGGAAGTACTGGTTCCTTCTAGTGCTCTAATTATTCTGAACTATCAGGTGGCCTACAGCAGTGGTTTAAAGTGAGGTTAGTGATCAATAGCAAGAATTCACAGCAACAAAGAACTGTTTTGTCGAAGTCTTCTGCCTTTCATTCACTATCCTAAACCAGAAGAGCCAGGCTGCTTGCCTTGACCCTCTTGTATACTGCCCTCTTCTCTCAGCAGTGAGGACTCCATCATCTCTTTTTCTTAATTAACAGAGTGTAATGCTGTCCATAGTTTACTCCTTACATTCTACCCCAGATTGTGAGAATAGAAATGAGTAGTCAGTCACTCCCTACATCCTCACTTTAAAACTATCCAGGAGGACCTAAAGGAGCAAATATCTCTGAAAAGTCAGCCTAAGTCTAGTGGTTCCCAAGAACCTCTAATGTTTGGTAGAAGCTCTTGTCAGAATACCAGGCCCCAGATACTGCTAGTATGAAGTCACAGGGTACATTATGAGACACCAGCAAGCTAGGTGAGCCTGCCGCCAAGGTACTACCAGGTCTAGGTACCAGAATATTGCTCCACTGTCCTTGGCCTGGGGCATGGCCCGAGAGTCTATACCTTTGGCTACTTATTATTTTCTGGAGCCATCAAGCTTAAATGAAAGGCCCTAAGTCTGGTTTCTTTTTTTTTCTTTCTTTCTTTCTTTCTTTCTTTCTTTCTTTCTTTCTTTCTTTCTTTCTTTCTTTCTTTCTTTCTTTTTTTTTTTTTTGTGGAGCTGAGGACAGAACCCAGGGCCTTGCGCTTGCTAGGCAAGTGCTCTACCACTGAGCTAAATCCCCAACCCCCGTAAGTCTGGTTTCATACGTCATCTGCTGAATGATTCTATGGGGCAGTCAGATCTTGTCACTGCTCATACATGAAGAGCTATCAGAGTTGTTTTGAAATATGAGTGAAGGGGGAGAGACCCCTCTTATGGACATCTCCAAAGAGGTACTTGAGAGCAGGCTGTAGGAGAATAGAAGTTGTCTAAAGAAAGGTCATTGTGACCCTTCTGCTTAGAATAGATACAGCCTCTTAGAGGCCAGCTCTCACTCCTAGCATTGGCTAAGGCATCTTTCCTGATAATGACTTCTGTGTCCTCTTGACATCATCCTCTCAAGCCACAAAATCATGTATACCTATGTTTGTGTCTGTGGAATTATGCATTTATGTGCATATTCTTATGTGTGCTGTATGTATGATAAATGCACGAGTGTGCTGTACATGATGTATGCACATAATATTAGCAGGCACCCACAAATCCTTCATCATGTTAGTGTTTTAATTAGGAAAATTTTATACTTAAGCAAAGGAGATAATATAGGAAACTCCAGAATTGCATAAACACAGTCCTGTTGATGATTAATGCATGGCTCATCTTATTCAACCACAAAGACTATTTTCAAGCATCCATATCACTTTATTTCATCATATTTTATATGCCTCTAAAATATGCTTTCCCAATTTTTATCAAAAATGTTTAATTTATAGCTCTGAATACTTGTCTGTACTATCTGAAAGTCTAATAATCCAAACAGAATCACCTCGAAATACTTCAGTATCTATTTTCTAATACAAAACAATTCTGCTCCAGTTCAGTCATCATATTTATGTAGTATAATACAGGTATTTGCATGTAACTCGTGTTCATTTTTCCTCAACTGTTCCAAAATGGTCAACAAAGAAAGACTCTCATTTACATGCTCTTTCAATTCACTTGTAGGAAAAAACCTAGAAATTTGTTCTATAGAGTTTCCCTTAGTATGGATATAGTTGAGCATTTCCTTGTAGACTGTTTTAAAACACATTTCTCCACCTCTGTATGTGCTGGTTAGTTTTTGTCAGTAGATGCAAAGCAGAATCACCTGGAAAGACAGACCATCAATTGAGAATTGCCTCCATCATGCTGATCTCTGGGCACATCTGTGGGGAATTTCCTTGATAAATGATTGATGTGTGAGTGTCCAGCTCACTGTGGGCAGGGGCATCCCTGGACAGGTGGTTGTGGATTGTATGAGCAGGCCAAGCAAGCCGTGGGGAGCAAGGCAGTGAGCAGCACTCCTCCATGGCCTCTGCTTCAGTTCCTGCCCTAGTTTCCTACTTGAATACCTGCTTTGGCTTCCCTTGACGCTGGACTGTACTCTATAAGCCAAATAACTCTTTATTCCCCCCACCAGGTTGATTTTGATCCTGTTGGCTATCACAGAAGACAAACTAGTTGCTAAATACACCTAGATGCTTGAGAAAGAAACAGATGTACCTCCTTTACAGGAAATGCTAAGTCCTCTTAGCATTTAGGTGTCTCACAGTGTCATATTGCCCCTGAACTGGATTCTTACCAGTGTTACATAGGTCCATTAGAATGTAGCAAAATACTCTTTTCATACACATCTCCTTTCTTTTTGTTTAGTCTGGATACAATATTATTTAATACAATGTTTCTTCCTTCCCTTTCCTCCCTCCAAACCCTCCCATATGCCCATCCCCACTCTCCTTCAAATTCATGGCCTCTTTTTTCATTAATTGATATTGTATATATATATATATATATATATATATATATATATATATA